>JAGWEN010000201.1:0-166965 GCA_018703685.1 Orius laevigatus | reverse complement strand
AGACAGCTCCCAGGATTTCCGGGAATCAAATGAATGATATTTTTAATTATGGAGATTAGGGGTTTTAAACTTAGGACTTCTAAAACTAGGACATATAGATTATTATTGTTATTTTAAGATAGTTGAATCAATGATTACAAAAGTCATCAAGGACAAGATAAAGGGAGAAGATCTTTCCTCTTGGTCAGTCCTCGATAAAAGTTCCGTTTCGTTGAAGACCTCAGCTTGAGTCGCAAACGTCATGAATTAATTGAGGCACTGGAAATAGTATCAGCGAAGGGGTTGCCCATTTCAAACTAACTGGTTAAGATAGTATTGACTGAAAAGATAGTTTATTTCTTAAGGGTGAGTGTGAGTTCGAAATGAGACCACGCCGAAACCGCCGCACAGATTTCTCTCGCAAAAAAAGGTATCATTTTCCTTCATTATCCTTAAAATTGGAAGGTCTTCTTATCATGGACTCAATTTTAAGCTCTTCCCCGAATACTTTCTACGAATCCTTTGGGTCCAAAGAGATAGTCATGAACGCTTGTTTTGAACAAGGAAATACTCTTTTCACCAAGATTTTGACCCTTCTTTTTTGGACAAGGAAAGACATTTTCACACAGATTTGGACCCTTCTGACTAGAAAACGCTTATTCAGACAGTTTTTGAGACCCTTTTTGATAAGAAAAAGCCATTTCACTTTTTTGTTCAGACAGTTTTTGATCCTTTTTGAGAAGAAAAAAATTTTTTTGCAGAGTTTTTCACCCTGTTTGACATGATAAGACACATTTCAGACAGTTTTTTGACAGAAATAGACACTTTTCTAACAGATATGAACCCTTCTTGACAAGAAAACATACTTTTATGACAGTTTTGACCAATTGTGACACGAAAAGACACTTTTCAGACAGTTTTGATTTCTTTTTGGCTGAGAAAACCACACTATTCTGACAGTTTTTTTAGCGGATTTTTTTTAAAAAATCCATTTTGACACGAAAAGACATTTTTCAGACTGTTTTGGCAGAGAGAAGACACTTTTCAGACTTCAGCAGTTTTGACCTGTTTAACCAGAAAACAAACTTTTTGGACAGTTTTTGACCCTTTTTGACTACAAAGACACTTTTCAGACTATATTTGATTCCCACGGAAGTGATAGGAGGGTGAGGTGTTGGGATCAAGTGGAGGAGGATGGTCCTCCTACTCCTTAGTCCTAGGAGTCCTCCTTTTTAGCGAAGTGTGACTTTTGGAAAACGGGGGAATATGACAGGACGTTGCCTCTCTAGCTCATTTTGGAATTCATAGCCTCGAAAAACCAAATTCCACCAACTACTAAATTGTCCTCCTCTCCCTTGATACCACCCTGTGCCAGTCCACCCCTGAAAGTCGTCACTTTTTTCAAGACTACCCCTGATCACTGAATTGATGGAAAGAATTTTTTCACTGAATTAACTACGTTGTTTCTTTGTGCTGTGGATCAGACTTGCCATCACCAGTATAAAATACGTAAAAATAAAACTCAACCAAACAACTATGTAGTGAAAGTTTTCACTGAACGGAATAAAGGCTGAAATAATCCTATAAATATCAAAAAGTCCTTCTCGTTTTGCACTTCGTTAAAATTCGTGGAGGTGGTCGGACGTTTGACAATTTCACTGGAAAATTTACGCCCACGTCCGACGTTTTTTCTTCATCATCCTTAAAAGGTCAATAAGGCATCGTTAATATAATGTAAGCAAATTTAAATTAAAAAAGTTCCAACGACTTAAAAGAAAGTCAATAAAATTTCTAAGAAAATAGCTAGAGGTTCAATTTCAAGTTCAGTTTGAAAAGGGTATAAAGTTACTTTAATTAAAATTGACTTAAAAGAGCTTTTTCCGAATGAATATTTACGAATTCTCATTTCTATATCGTAATTTTAATGAAAAAATCGTCCAAGCCGAACGAATTGTCAAGTTTACAACGAAAAAATTTCCAATCTTCGCAATAGTCCAGGCAAAATCGAAGTTCATCCTACATGAAATGATGATTTTTTTTTTCCAGTTTTGACCTCTAGCTTATATTCGGTACATATATATATGTCGCCGAGGGCGGAGACCCACTTGTCTCAAAAACTTATTGGTTCACAAATCAAAAAAAACCAACAATTTTAGACATTTAGATAAGAAACGCATTTTATAACGCCATTAAATGATATCGATGTACGCTTACTTAGTTCGTAAGCAAATTTTTTATTCAGTCATTATCGCATAACTTAGTACAAAGTTGCACGGATCATAATTTATGCCTTTCTCAAGGTTGAGTTTTTTATTACTTTTTCTTCTATTGAGGATATTATTGCGTATATTTTTTTAAAATTGTGAAAAACTTATCTACAAAAAATAGATGAGGGAAAATCCTCTGTCATCTCGTCATCTTCTACTATGTCGCCCATAATTTTTTTTCTGTAGGTTCATTTGTCAAGTTATGATTTTTTTGACCAACAAAGCAAAAGATGGGGGAAGAAAAGAGCCAGACGGCTCAAGTGACGTCTTACCACGTAGCGTGCATTTCCTTTTTAAAACATTTCCAACCCGATCATCTCTTTGACTTCTTTTTTTCCTAAAAACGTATCATTTGAAGATAAAAGTTTTCTGTTTCCTTCACTTTAATGATTTTTAAAGATTTCGTTATCTGAGTCATTAGTACCGCTTAGGTATTTATCTGGAAAAGTAGGACAAAATAACTCTTTTGTTTTGTTTAAAAAAAAATGCATTCTGTACCATATTTTAAGTGTTATATTGTTTCATAATGTTCGATTAAGCCTCTTCGTTCCATATAAGCGAAAGATCACGCTCTCGTTTGTTATTTACATTTTCTTATTGCTCGTTTCTGTTTGTCTATAAATGGCTAATAATCTTTCTGTTTAAAGATTTTAATTATTGTAATTAGACCTTGAAAAGCTTCAAGTTTAGGTTTATATTCTTAAGTACCGATGGCGATGTTTACGAATGGGCAATTGAAAATGTTAAAAACGTCGGGGAAAAATTTTCCAACATTTTTGAACGATTAGGGTGATAAGTGACGATTTTCGACGTAAAATGAAAACTGCTTTTGTTTTATTTAATTTGAATTTTAAAATAGAAAATAATTAATTTTAGTTAGCTTCTTTTTTCACTTTAAAAACTGAACTGAAAACTTAACGGTTTTTTTTCTGTTTGTTTTTTTAGGCTCGCTAGAATGGACGAGTCGAGAAGTGAAGACGGAGACGAGCTGGACGACTCGCAGTCCGAATCCACGCCTTCGCTTCCAAGGTAAAAGAAAATTTTCCTTTCTATTTTTAAAATTAATTTGTTTTCCCTTAATCTGGATGATCAGTCAACAAATATATTTACAAACTCTTTTGCGTGTTAAATATTTAAAGTTTAATTATAAATATTCAGTTTTATTTAATTATTTATAACTGGTTCTATGCGATTAGATAAAATTAGCAAACTTTTGGTTTATTCTGAAGGAAAGCCTACATTTTTCTAATACATAATTGTGGTTCAAAATGGCATGAATTTAGAATTTTCTTGAGGAAATTCTCATTTACCGATGCTGCCTAGGTACTTTAAATTTACACGAATTTAATTTAATTTAATTATTTAAGTCGATTACAGGATTTACATAGAATCAGATAGAAATTAAAAAATTTGGTATCTATTGGAATTTTAATGTCATAAAATTTTATATTCGGAGCAGAGAAGAGAGCTGATGACTGAAATAAGACGAACGTCCAATGGAGCGCGATTTTTTACACTTTAAGGAACTGTTAAAATCGGTCAAAAATTTTGGAAGTTTCGTACTTCTTCCATATAAAATCGTGCCTGGCTGCTGGCTGTATCCAACCATCCAACCTCAATATTTAACCAGAAGCACAGCCAGAAGTCCATTGGGCTAATGAGTGGTTTAAGCGATTATTATTATTGTTTTGCATTATTATTTTGCATTATTAACTATTGCAGCTCTTGAAAAGAGCTTTCCAAAAGGTATTTTGCATTCAATTTTTAGCTTTTGAAAAAAGCTTAACCGCATGATTATCAATAAGATCGGTCTAAAATAGTAGAATTTATGGACGTTTGTGTGTTTGTTGTCTTTTAATACATAAAATAATGATTTTTCTACGAAGAAATTGAGTCTGGAAGATTTTGTCATCAGATGAAGAAAAGTTGAAAACGAGTTCAAAATTTAAGGCCAAGTTTACGACCTTGGAAATATGTAAAGTCCTGTTAGCAACAAATCAATCACCCTCCCCATCTAAAAAGAAAAAAAAATCTATTTCGTTCCATTATTCAAATGAGTTAAAGGGGGCGGCGACAGGATGAGATTTAACGGCGGGGCGGGTCGTAAGGGAATCCTGAATCCCGAATCCGGTGGTCCGATTTTCCATCCTCCGCGTTTACGCCTTCCCCTGACCTGGGTTTCGGATCGGAATGTTGTCCCCTTTCCTCGCCGGCTTTTCTTCCTGACCGCCCCACTCTCGTTCAGTATAACCCGGGACACGCACCCATCAACGTCGCGTTTATAATTGAACCATCCGCTCGAAAATGTGCGAATGTCATTATATGCAGAGTAGCCAGTATGTGCCCTGGATGACACCTTCCCCTCCCTACGACTATTATGCCCCAGCCACCTTCGGATTCTACCAAGAACCCTTCACAACCAGGTAATCCCATCAGCCCCCCCAAATGCATGAAATGTCGGAAAACTGAACTGAATGTACAATTTCAAAAAAATGGAAAAATTGCTTTTTAAAAGGTTTGAAATCACTTTTGCGCGTCCCTGGCATAGGGCCAGTAGTGAAAGTACGTGACCAAACAATGCATTTTGGCTTGCTTATGATGTATTTGAGCCTACATGACGCCTACCTTTGAAAATGTCCCTATCAGAACAAATTTTCACTCAATTTTCCAGAATTTTTTTAAAATTTTATCTTCCAAAAAAATGCCTTGATTTCGTTATGAAATTGAAATATTATGCATTCTAAGCATTTATTAGTTTTTTGTTAACTTATCATTTTGGCTTTCCCCTCCACCGCTGCAGTTCAAGAACCTCCGAAATTTATTAATATTAATAACTTAACCAATTAAAATCTCATTTTTTGTAAAATCGCGACGTTTTATCAAGTTTGAGATATAAAGCACATAAATTAAACAATTAATAAAAAATAAAATTGAAGTTTGACAGTGGGGAAAAAGACTCAATTTTATTAAGGACGTTTTATCAAATACCTATTTCCTTATAATAAGGGTCCATTAAAACTTTTTCTCGTTATAAGAATAATAAAATTGACCTTTAAAACTTACATTTTACGTTAACTTGGAAAAACAACCTGTATAACATTGTGAAAATATTCCTTGGAATGTTTTCGGAGTGACTCAAAATTTGACAATTTAGTGACAAATAGCTCAAAAGTTCATGTTCTCTAGAAATAAAATCTAAATCCATTGATTTCGTAAAAGATATCATAAAACGCGCCATAGGACGAGTGGCTGACCAAGCCGATCCTCCACAATCTGAAATGTCGACCTATTGACTCAAAAAGACGCATTTTGCTTCTTTTTATTACTGTTTCAAATCACTTTCCTCTCTTCTTTGCTATTTTCAAAGCAAATAAGGGTAAATCTTAAGTTATTTGAATGATAATCGATAAAGAAAAAAAAAATCGCTTATACTACCACTCCTAGTCCTCGAAATGGACTTCAAAGTTCATTGTTGGATGCAAGGCGCGATTTTATGACTGAACATTAGAACGTATGTAACTTCCACAATTTTTTAACGATTTTATCGATACTAATACCGTTAGAAAGCTCTTTTTAAAAGCTACAATAGTTGATAAATATACAAAATCGCTTACACCACTCCTTAGCCCTCGAAATGGACTTCAAAGTTTATTGATGTTGGATGCAAGGCAATCAAAATGAGATTTCCAGACAAAGTACATAGTTTTTTCTTTACTGTCCTTGAAACAATTCATTTTATCATAAAGCCTCCTCGAAGTTATTAATCAAAAATGATTCTTTTTATTATATTTGATAAGCCAAAGTCGTTAAAAAAAATTAACGACCTTTTCTTTCACTTAAAAAATCATAATTAGCATAATTTTCGAAAAACTTTTATTGCAGTTTTATGGATTGATTTGGGCGGTGGAGAAATGGGTCGACCGGTCCTGTAAATATGTACTAAAATTCGGAGAGCTCCGTTACTTTCTTAATTCTCTTGAAATCAACTTCGTGCAAATTTCTTCGCCGTCAGTGGTGGCCAAATATGAAAAGACCCCTTATTATGGTAATAGTTTGATAAAACTGGTTCCAGAGTTTTAATTTTTCACTATCAAGTTTGGCATTTTATAATGATTTTTTAAAAAAAGTCCTCTTTTAAAGAGCCCGAAGATTCACTAAAAAATATGTCGTACCAGCGGTTCTAGTACTTTTTATTATCATTTTTCTTCAAAATCCTCTAACTTTACAAAAACTCAGATAAAACTAAAAATAAACAAATTTTAAAAATTTCGCGCTGATCTTTTCTCGATATTTTGACCTGCGGAGGTCAAAAAAATAATCCCGTTTCCTCAAATTTCACCAACTCTGCGATCTCGATTTCGATAAAAAAATTTCCGATTACTATTTTCTTTTATTAATTAGAAAATTTAATTATCGTGACATAGTCGTTGAAATAAAACGGATCCGGAAAAAAAAAGGTCTGAACAGGTTCAAGGTTTGCTTATAATTAAATTTGCGTTTTGAAATCGTGAGTGAAACGCTTCATTGTACCGTGGGAATTCATTTTTTAAGCTGGTTGAACAGTTCCAGAGTCGAATTCTGAGTTTTTAAATCTTCATTTTGCTTTTTTAGGCCTCTGTGTCTCGATTCTTTTGTCTTGTTCCGCACTGGACTCAAGCCAAGAGATTAATTAAAAAATGAGTGCGGTAAAAATAAAATCAAATCGACTCGAAAAAAATAAACAAAATCATTTATGTATTTTCGGCCCATACCTGTTCATGTACAGTTCAACTGTTTGGCCGAAAAACAGTCGTTTTATCCCATTTTTCATTGTTTTTTGATAAAAAAAAAAAAAAAACCGTAATTTGGTATAAAGAGCGACTAAGGGACAAAATGTATTAGTGAAGGGACTGTCCCGGACGGTACCAAGTTGGACGTGAGGAAACATGCTTTTAAGGTATCTCGATCTAGGCTTCTTATGGACATAGATCCCTGAATCTTCTCTAACACGATAATAAGAATAATTACCGAAAATTTCAAGTCGATCTGGCTCTCGTGATGTAAACGATTACTTTACCATTTTGTCGACCACAACAGGGTCGAATAGGCTCACCTGAAGATCGGAAATAACCGAAGGGATGGTGCAGGGCCGGTCATCCTGATTTTGGACACGATGGAGCTATTTTAGCTTAATTTTCGACCTCTTTTTTTATTGGACACTAGAGTCCCTCTTAACATGATTTTGTTCTTTAACGACCAAAATAAGTCCTTTGTAGCTTGATTTTTGATTATTTTTGGACACGACTACATTTTGTTCCTTTGCGACTAAAATGGCCACTTTTACCTTGGTTTTTGATCATTTTTGGACACTAGGGACCATTTTCACCTCGACATTTGGGGATTATGGGCTCTTTTGACTACATTTTGTTCCTTTGCTACTAAAAAGGCCCCTTTTAGCTTGATTTTTGGTCCTTTTTGGACACTAGGTAGGGGCGGATCCAGGGGGGAATGAAAATTTTAACTTCAAAATCAGCGTTTTAAGAGCCATTTTTTCGTCAAAAACCTCAAAAAGGTTTTAAGAGACATTTTTTCGTCATAAGCTTTAAAATTAACTTTTAAGAGACAATTATTTTTCGTCAAAAATCCTCAAAATCAACGTTTTAAGAGCTCATTTTCGTTTGAAAAACCTCAAGATCAACGTTTTAAGGCTCTCTTTCCTCAAAAACTTTAAAATTTACATTATTCTAGTACCAATCTTTCATCAAAAACCTCAAAATCAACGTTTTAAGAGACAATTATTTTTCGGTAAAAACCTCAAACTTAACGTTTTAAAGAGATAATTTTCGTTAAAAAACTCAAAATCAACGTTTTAAGAGAAAATTTTTGGTCAAAAACTTCAAAGTCACCGTTTTAAGAGCCTTTTAGAGTTAGAGATTAAGTTTAAAAAAATAAGGGGTGATGCGGACAAATTCCTGGATCCGCCTCTGACACTAGGGGCCCTTTTAACATCGACTTTTTGGAGATTTTGGGCTTTTGTGACTACATTTTGTTCCTTTGCGACTAAAAAGGCCACTTTAAGCTTGATTTTTTATCCTTTTTGGACACTAGGGACAGTTTTCACCTCGATTTTTGGGGATTAGGGGCTCTTTTGACTACATTTTGTTCCTTTGCGACTATAATGGCCACTTTTACCTCGATTTTTTATCCTTCTTATACACTTTTAACCTCGACTTTTGGGGATTAGGGGCAACAAAATAGCCTTTTTTAGATTGATTTTTAAACATTTTAAGACTTTTTGATATTTCCAAGAGGGGGTATTCGACTAGGATAGTCATTCTAGTCGAAAATGCTAGTTTAGGTGCACTGACCTTTATTAAGAAAAGAATTAATACTACTCAGGACTGAGTTGGCGTATTGTTTAAAGATAACTATAAAATACTCTTTTGGATTCGATATAGCACGGAAAAGGGAGAAAATTGATTTCCGTTGTGTTCGGGTGGCTATCGTTAAATAAATTAAACGTTTTATTAAAACGAAACGCTTTGAGGAGAAGAACGAAAATTTTAATTAAAACTTTATTGTGTTTGATTCGAGTTTATCGTTTTTCACCTGACCTGTTGCGCGTGGAAAGTATTTTTTTCGTTTTCTCTTGTTTGACAACCTTTTTTCTTACCGAACAATATCTGATGGCCATTTTCCTCTGGGCTACTTTACTTATTCGATCGTTCACCGAAAAAGAGAGGGCAATGTTAATTTTTCAATTTGTCCGTTCGAACAGGTTTTATTTTCTCTCTCTAATTTCTCATGATTACGGGCAAATTTTTAAAAATATTCAATCGAAAGGCCTCCTTGTGTCCCCTACTTTAATTAAATGTCGACTGAAAGGAAGAAATCTTACAAAACTTGTAGAAGCTACTGGCTTTGTGTATAGGCTGAGGTTCAAAGATTTCGTCTTGCATCTTGTTTTTGTCAGGTCTACTACATTCCGGCCCACGCACCTTAAATTTAGATGAAAGTTGACGGATCCATGGTATTGCCACCCAGCTAGAATGGGCCAGCCGATTATCTGCCAGACTTTTGACCTGACGGAAGCACCCTGTATGTCGTATCCTAAAGTTATCGATGCCAATCGATTTCTCACTAAAATCCAACGGGGGTTTACTTGGATGTGGTGATCATGAGAAGTGGGATCCAAGCTTATTCCCTGTTTTATTTTATTTCTGCTTTCTTTTCTTCATGACTGGTTATTTAGCGGATTCGACGCACGGTGAAGAATGGCGTTCCGATTTCATGAGAATTCGCGGATTTAATTATAATTTTTTTTAATAAACCGCGGAAAAGTAACGGAACTACGGAGTGCGGTTCAAGGGACCGTTTAGGAGTTAATTAGATTGATGCGAATTCATCAAAAGTCTCGTTGACTGCGTTTGGGGGCCTAATTAGGCCTTCATTTTTCCGCAAATCGCGCTAATATACTTTAAAAGTTACTTGGGTTTAAAATCGCTCAGACCACCCTTAGTGCTCATAAATGAACATTAACAGGGGCGGACTGGGACCTTAGGGTGTGGGTGGGTTTTCAATTAAGGGGGCG
The DNA here is from genome assembly GCA_018703685.1 of Orius laevigatus. Taxonomy (NCBI): domain Eukaryota; kingdom Metazoa; phylum Arthropoda; class Insecta; order Hemiptera; family Anthocoridae; genus Orius; species Orius laevigatus. The sequence goes on along the minus strand of JAGWEN010000201.1, from coordinate 157,149 downwards.
CCGGCGCAGAAAATTGGCTCTAAGAAAAATATTTCAGTAAAAACAGAGGAGTTCCCACTTCCCAAACTTTTGACCAAAAAAAATTTGCTCTTATAACCATGATGTGGAGGTTTTTGACAAAGAAATTGTCAATTTAAAGTTGATTTTGAGGTTTTTTGACGAAAACTAGGCTATTTATAAATGTTGATTTTGAGATTTTTGACGAAAATTTGGCTTTATAAATGTTGATTTTGAGGTTTTTCACGACAATTTGGCTTTTTAATGTTGATTTTGTACGAAAATTAGGCTTTACAAATGTTGAATTTGAGGTTTTTGACCAAAATTTGGCTTTTTAAATGTTGATTTTGATATTTTTGACGAAAATTTGGCTTTGTAAATGTTGATGTCGAGGTTTTTGGACGAAAATTTGGCTTTATAAATGTAAGTAGATTTTGAGGTTTTTTGACGAAAATTAGGCATCACAAATGTTGATTTCGAGGTTTTTTTGACCAAAATTAGGCTTTAAAAGTGTCGATTTTGAGGTTTTTGGACGAAAATTAAGCATCATAAATGTTGATTTCGAGGTTTTTTGACCAAAATTAGGCTTTAAAAATGTTGATTTCGAGGTTTTTGGACGAAAAATAGGAAATTATAAATGTTGATTTTGAGGGTTTTTTGTTTTTGTTTTTTGACGAAAATTTAGCTTTTAAAATGTTGATTTCGAGGTTTTTTGAACAAAAGTAGGCTTTAAAAGTGTTTATTTTGAGGTTTTTGGACGAAAATTAGGCTTCATAAATGTTCATTTCGAGGTTTTTTGACCAAAATTAAGCTTTAAAAATGTTGATTTTGAGGTTTTTGATGAATTTTAGGGGATATTTGAAAACCTGACCCGGGAACACCGCCTTTATGTATCCTCGGGGGGCGCGGGTGGGTTCTGTCCACCTGCCCCCCCCCCCCGGGCCAGTCCGCCCCTGAACATTAAGTTCATTGTTGGTTGATGCAAGCCACGATTCTATGACTGAACCTTTTAATAGTAAAAAACTTACACAATTTTTAACCGATTTCATCGAAACTTATACTGTTAGAAAGCTATTTTGAAGAGCTACATACCAAAGTATTGCATAAATTATAAAATCTTCAGACCACTCCATAGCCTTCAAAAATGGACTTGAAGTTCATTGTTAGTCGTTGGTCCTCTCCAGATAAGCATCAACTTATCGAAAATGCATTTGAACGAGAACGTAAATCTAGTGTCGTAACATAATGACCTCCTAAATAAACATAGGTAATAACGGCTTTTCCATCATTACTCATGTTTTTACCATGAGGTTCCCTATTGATAAAACTAGAACACTACTTACATAAACTTCTTAAAAGCGATATTCTGCATTTTTTCAGCACGAGTAGAGAGATAAGGAACAAAGCCGAGAAGCAGAGAAGGGATAAGCTTAATCAGTGTATAAATGAGCTTGCCACGCTGGTTCCGATGGTCTCGTCCTCGACAAAACGCCTCGATAAAACTAGCATACTTCGACTTTCAGCCACGTTCTTACGTATGCACCAAGGTAACGCTCCATTTTATTCTGGCAGAAATTTTTATGGCTTTTTGTTTTTGTTCACAGTTTTACTCAGGAAAGATGGACTCACTGATGACCTGAAGCTGCCCAACGCTTTGTGCCAATCTCTTCTCGATGTAAGTCAACTTTTTCTACTTTTATCATTTTTTTGAGTGGACCCTCAACTCCAAAACTTACCATGAACCGATCGTCCATTCTTCCAGAAATGAAGAGAAAATTCGCCCCTAAAAATTGAGCGCCCACTCCAATGTCTTCCTTTTTTCTAAATTTAAGGAAAAATGATTTAAACAAAAAAATTTGTTTGATGATTTTAATTAAAAGTAAACAATAAAATTTTGAAAAGATCTTTTGAATTACTATATACAAAAGGTGTGTTTGTCATTTCTAAATTGGTTTAGTTGCTTGTTTTTAGCGAGCGCTAAAGGTCTGGCCTTGATTTTCTTTTTAGAATATACGACTCCCGATGGGAAAAGTGCCTTGGAAGTTGTTTACTTGTTCGTCGAAATTGTCGAGATAACCGGAAATTATGTTGTTAGGGTCTTGAATTTGCCTTTTGGTGATCGACCTTTTGGCTCCGACCGTTGGAATCCTGTTCGTTTGGAGTTTTTCGTATTGATCTTTTATCATCCCGAGGGCGATGTCCAGTCGATCTTTTTCGGGCGCTTCTTCCGTTTCTTTTCTTTTGGTCCTTGTCAGGCTAGGGTAGCTGCCGCTTTGAAACTTCTCCCATTGTTCTTTGATCATTCCCATGAATTTATCGAACTGCCCATCTCCTTCTGCAGGTTTTGATGGTTCTGTGGTTTCTTCTCTTCTCGTCCTAGTTAAGCCCGGGTAGCTGCCACTTTGGAACTTCTCCCATTGTTCTTTGATCATTCCCATGAATTTATCGAACTGCCCATCTCCTTCTGCAGGTTTTGATGATTCTGTGGTTTCTTCTCTTTTCGTCCTAGTTAAGCCTGGGTAGCTGCCACTTTGGAACTTCTCCCATTGTTCTTTGATCATTCCCATGAATTTATCGAACTGCCCATCTTCTTCTGCAGGTTTTGATGGTTCTGTGGTTTCTTCTCTTTTAGTCCTAGTTAAGCCTGGGTAGCTGCCGCTTTGGAACTTCTCCCATTGTTCTTTTATCATTCCCATGAATTTATCGAACTGCCCATCTCCTTCTGCAGGTTTTGATGGTTCTGTGGTTTCTTCCCTTTTCATCCTTTGCCCCAAACTCGGAATTTTGGACGGAAGACTACCAAACGAGGGCTTATTACTCATGGACGGCATCGACGGCATACTGCTTCCCATCCCCTGAAATTTATTCGCCTGCTCTTTAAACTTGTCCACGTACTCCCCGAATCCTCTTGTTTCCTCATTTGCCACTCCGTCGTCCATCACCAATCCTCCTTTATTGTTCAAACCTTTCAACGGCGCATTCTCCCTCTCTTTTCCTCCAAGTGCGAGTATCCTGTAGTCATCAGTTTGCTTATTCGTCGGTGCCCCTAAAAAAATAAACATTTTGAAGAAAAAATAACACGCGAAATAAATATTTTACCTAGAACGAGGCTTCCTAGTAACGAACATAGCGCTAATTTATTTATCATTTTTCTGAGGAAAAAAAAATCCGCTAAAAATTAATAAGTTTCATTAAGTTATACATTAAAATTATAACACTCTATCCAAAATTGGTGGACCCCTAAACTCAGGAAATTCATTCCTGTTCAGACCTAATTGGTGAGTGGAGGGGTGTTGGGGGAGGGTCGTGGAGGCTAGGAGAGGTGATTCGATGGTGGAGGGGTGTTAGGGGAGGGTGGAGGAGGGTAGGAGAGGTGATTGGACTGTGGAGGGTGTTGGGGGAGGGTGGAGGAGGGTAGGTGATGGGAGAGTGGTGAAAGGGTCCCCCGCAGTGGAGAGGTTGACTCTAAACCAAAAACTTGTCCACTATTCTTATAAGCTAGGTATGTTCCTACTAAAAGTAAAAAAATTAATGAATCCAATTAATTTGCCATTGAGATTCATAACTGCCCCGATTACATAATTTTAAATCTTACCTTATGCCCGTAAAATAAAATTCGTCTGCCTTCTTTCCTGACCCCTTTTGCGTATATATACGAGTCCATTATCATCCAAACAATTGCCCTAGGCCATTAACTAGAATATTAAAGGTCCTTAATTATGGTCATACTATCTAATTTTCTTTCGCGAAATTTCTATGTAGACCACACCCCTTCGGATAAGGAAGACAATACATTTTTTGCATTTTAATACCCTAAATGGCATTTCGTATCACCTTTTTGATTTTCTGTTATTTTGTGTCAAGTTAATTATTTTAGATGACCGATCAAAATTAATGATGTGATGACCCTCGAGGCTCGTTTTTGGATTTGTTGTACCGGATATAATGAACGCTTGCGCGAATTAATTTTTCTCTTTAGGAAGACTATATAACATCTCGATAGGCGATATTGAGAACAAAAATGAAGATGTCGGGCTTGGAACTTTTTTCCGATTTTACACGAAAGCGCTCCCAAGTTGTTAACAAATTCTTTTCTTCTGATTTTTAACTTTTGCTTTTTTTTTTCAGGGTATGGATGGGATTTTGCTGGTCGTCACGGCATCCGGGAAGATCGTTTTCGTGACGCATAACGTTGAAAGTTTGATTGGCCACCCTCAGGTAAGTCTCTTGTGCAGATTCATTCAATTTCTAGCAAAATCAAGCTTTAAAATCGGAAAAGAATAAAATTTAGATATAAAGGGCATTTCGTGTCCAAAAAGCAGCAAAAATCTTGAGAAAGAAGGGCTCTATATTTTGTCTTAAAGGAATAGTATCTAGTTAAAATTGCCCCTAGTGTCCGGGAAGGATCAAAAATCAAGCCAAAAGGGCCCCTTTTCGTCTTAAAGGAACAAAATGGAGTTAATTAGACCCCTCGTGTCCAAAAAGATCAAAAACTAAGCTAAGAAAGGCCCTATTGGTCTTAAAGGAATGTTATCTAGTTGAAAGGGCATCTCATGTCCAAAAAAGACCAAAAACCAAGCTAAAAAGGGCCCTCTTTGTCCTTAAGGATGAAGGAATGCTATCGAATTAAAAAGGCCCCTAGTGCCCAAAAAAGTATCCAAATCTAAGCTAATAAGGGCCTTTTTGGAGCAAAATCCAGTTAAAAAGGCCTCTCGTGTCCAAAAGGATCAGTAATAAAGCTAAAAAGGGCCCATCGTGTCAAGATCGGGATAACCCGATAAGGTTATCGGATCACGGATGGGCATATCCGAGCCTGCTTGACAGACATTACAGGCTTACCTCCACATCTCTGAAGAGACGTGGCACCTCTTGGAAGCGAAAATACGATTTTTCGACAATCGACAAAACAAGATATCGTACCCTAGTGCCTCAATTTTTCGAGCGGACTCATAAATTAAGGAATCGAACGTAATTTTTGACCTCGAAATTATCCTTCACGTGTTGGTTAAATACGTTCTTTTAGGCGTGAATCGTTGATTAGACCGTGTGACAGGAAATTTCGTTTGGATCCCAATAAAAATGTGTTTTTTGTCCATATGTCTTCATACCCTCCCACGTGTTTACACGTGTCGCATCATGTTTTCCCCTTAAGATAGTCCACGTGCTTTTTATTTAATCCGAGCCTCCCTTACAAAAGAGCCTCGTTAGCGGCAATCTCGACGACTCGCAGCGGGCGATGGCGCCGACCAATAGAAAAGTCTTGAATCGTATTTTTGTCTTTTATCAAATCGCAGTTCAATTCCCAAAGGATCAGTCTTAAAATAGATTTTTAAAGTAAACAAAACGTCATAGGTACATTAAACATTTGCGATCAAATCAATCTTGAATTGAAGGAAATGCATTTTTACATCCATCAGTTTCTCCAAATCACTATTTCATGATTTTTAACTTCAGTAACTTCCATAAGTCTTGACAGATTTTGTCATAATTTAGACCGCTAGAAAGCGGAAAAGAATTAAAGAACGTTTAAACGTCCATAACTGGCACAATTTTTGACCCATTCTATCGTAACTTGTACCGTTGGAAAGAAATTTTTTTTAAACATCTGCGAAATTTAGGTTGGTAACGCATAAAACCTAGTAAACGGACGGTTCATTGCATGTTGATGATCGTCCCGCAATGAATTTGACCTTTTTTAAAGGTTGGAAAATTTGACTTTATATCCTCGTTTTCTAATGCATTTTCCCTTCAAAATTTAATTTACGATCCCATTTATCTACTTTGCTAAATCGTTTTTCGGCCCCTAGAGACGAATTTCCAGCCTCCTCCCCTTTCTGTTTCATATTATGTAATTCGATTCCACATACATACTTGAACCTGAAAAAAGATATTTTCATTTAATTTAAATGAAAATAAAGTTGTAAACGAGCTTAATGATCGTCCTCTCCCAAACAAGCTCCCCTCTGCTTATTTCTAGTTTTCTACTAATTAGAAGTTTTAACTAACGAGATAGGCTTCGTAAAATAGGTCGAAATTGCCAAATGATGTATTGTTCACCCAAAAACTTCTCTCAGGAAAACAAAATTTGCTTGTTCTACGTAAAAATACCTAATGAGAACCATAATTCATCAAAATTCATTTACGATTTTATGATAATGAATTTATAATAAATGACCGTAGTCCTTTTAACTATGTATCACCATTTTTGACCAATTTTATCGATACTTACAGCATTGGAAAGCTTTTTTAAAGAGCTTTCTAACGGTATACTTATCGGCAAAATCGGTCAAAATTTTTGGAAGTTATGGAAGTTTAAGCTCTCAATCAACAATTTCATGACCGAACGTTTTAACGTCCTTAACTTCCTCGATTTTTGACCTTGTTATCGATATTAATAAACAACGATAAATTGTGATACATACATAGTTAAGTGCTAAAAGTTGTCTAATGAAATCGTGTGGCATTGAATGTGTCAACGAATTCGATCGACATTTCGTTGGAAAAAATGCCAACCAAGTTATTAAATCATAAAAACCACTGAGAATTGTTTCCCCTCTCAAAAATCGAATCGGATGATTTAAAAATAAGTAACCACAATAGCAATTGCGAATATTTTCTCCCCTAGCAAATATTACTTTCGCCAAATTTGACTGCCTCAAAAAGATTACCCTGAAATCCGTCATTCTTGCTCTTTACCGGACAGTTAAGTTTGTTGACTAAAAAATCCCTTTTTTGGTACATTTTGAGCCCTTTCGATTGGTGTTTTATTCTTTTTGCATGAAGAAGACATTTTTAGGCAGATTTTGATCCTTTGTTGACGATAAAGACTAATTTTTGGTACAGTTTGAGTTCTTTATTCAAATATTATCCTTTTATATCGAGAAACACTCTCTTGGGGGACATGGGACAATGGGGTATTTGAACTATTTTTGACAAGTTAAGACACTTTTTAGTAGGCAGATTTCTTTCACAAAAAACTCGTCTTGATTGTTTTCAGACTGATCTTTTGGGCCAATCGCTGTTCAACATCACGTCTCTTGAGGACCACGACGTCTTGAAAGCTGCCTTCACACCAGATTCAGCGTTGGACCGTCCTTCGACTTCTTCTGGTACCTAAACTTCTTGTTTAAATAAATCAATAAACAATTTCTTTTCCAAAGTTTTTGAAAGACAGCCTGAAAGGAGATCGTTCTATTTGCGTCTTCGACTAAAAACCGTTTCGAAAAGCGATCATCCCCAATACGAGCTCGTCCACGTCATGGGTCACTTAAGAGTCCCTCCCGCAGCATCCAGATCGAAATCGAAGGGTAATTTTGAACATTCAAATATAGACATTTCTTGCCGACTTCTTCAGCTTATCAAAGCAAATAACTTTTATCATACACAAAAAAGGTTTCATGCAATTCTCCACTTGTCTTATCTTGTTTATTTTCGTTCTTAATGACATTACATTGTTGCACTTTTACAAGTACGTAAACTGCATAATTTATAGACGAATATTTGGCAATGCTCCCGCGTTGCACATTGTACAGCTTCATCAACTAGGCTATTTTAGTAGCATAAACAAAATGAATTATTCCTCCATTTTGATCCTTAGTCCAATCTAAGCATGGGGGCGAAAAAATAAGGTATTTTATTCCTCTGCGGGAATGTGTAGACTGTAGGGGTTGGCCCCCTGATTAACACACAAAATAAAATTTAAAAATCCCCCACTGAAACCCGTTTTAGCCACAGGAGCGGTTTAAAGGCGAATTTTTTCGGTTTTTCGCCAATATCTCAAAAACCGTAGGTCTTGGGCAACGAAATGTTAAGCACAAAATTAAAGCTTATTAAATTTGCTGCTTGCTGCAAATTTAATTTACTTAGATTTTTGGCAGGACCAAACGTATCTGAGCTACGAGGCTACAAAAAAAAAACAAAAAAAAAACGGGATTTTCAATTTTGACCGGGGACTAGGGGGAAAAAAGTGTTCTTAGTAAAAGTTGTAGATAATTACTACCTTTTAACTACCTTTTAAAATCAACTCTCAAAAAGCCTATTGGTTTTTAAATGGAACATAATTAAATTCTCTACAACTTTTACGAAATAAACTTTTTGATTAGATGAAGTTTTCCCTCTTTCAGAGGTCAAAATTGAAAATCTTGTTTTGTTTGTCCCCTCGTAGCTCAAATGCGTTTGGTCCTACAAAAAAATCTGTTTAGGTCAAAATTGTTAAAAATTTAATAAGCTTTAATTTTGTGCTTAAAATCTTTTCGCGTACGACCTTCGGTTTTCATGATATTCACGAAAAACAAAACAAAAATTCATTTATTTGCCCTTTTCGGGCGTAGATTGACTAGACTACTATTGAGATGTTTTAGGTGAGACTCATGTCGCCAACGAAATCGTCTTGGTAGCCATGATGAAGCCATTCAAAGAAAAAAGGGTTTCTGAGAATTCGCTTATTGAAGCTACAAAAGAAGAATGGGTCTCGAGGCATCTCATCGATGGAACTATTGTCTACTCAGACCATCGGTATTTTCCACTTATGATTTACATCAAATTTTTATTATTTTTATTTTTAGAATATCAACCGTCTCTGGTTACATGTCCGAAGAAGTTTCTGGATCGAAAGGGTTCCAGTATATGCACAGCGATGATGTCAGATGGGTCTTGATTGCTTTGAGACAAAGTAAGCATTTTATTCATGCATTTTCATTATTATTTTTAATTTTTAGTGTATTATCGCGGTGAAAGTTACGGTTCAAGCTGCTATCGTCTTTTAAGCAAAAATGGAGTTTATATTTATATCAGGACGTACGGTTATTTAGAGCTGAACGAAGATACTAACCAAGTTGAATCGTTTATCTGCATCAACACTTTAGTAACGTATGTACTTGTTATAACTTCGTTCGTTATTTTTAACTTATAAATTTCTAGTGCGGACGAAGGTGTTGCTGAGATCGCAAAGATGAGGGCCCTTTATACGCCTTTGATCGGTAAAAATGACAATTTCGTCACCGGAATTGCCGATTCGAGACATATTAAGGTACGATTTCAATACTCAAAGTTAAAACATGTCTAACTTCCTCTATTAAAAAAAAAAAATGAAAATCGACCTCCTTATTCTTATAATGGACTTGTTTGCTAGACAATGCTAGAACTAGTTATAGTTGATACATGTTATTGCTGACATACTGCTCATTAAAAGTCAATGCTGTACATTTCTGGTCACAATTATCATCATGGCTAGTCATTCTGTCCATAGCTAGTGGATACGATGTATTGATTTGAAAACACTGGATGCAAAAGCTTGTCTAAATAGAAGACTTTTATCATTTTGTTGTTAGTAAATTGTAATTTTTATTTTCAGGAAATTGAAGCAACTGGAACAGGAAGTAAACTTTTGCAGCCGCTTAAAGTGGATGATCCGAATGAGTTGAACACGGCGATCGATCAACTTTTGTCGAACCTTCCGTCCGATCATATCCAGCCGACTTTAAAGGAGCCGGCACCCGATATGCAGTTCGCTAAGGCAGCTATGGCTTCGAAAACGTTGCCACCTGTCAAAATCCATACCAATAAGGTTGGATTGACAAAGATGCCGAAGATCAAAAAGGCGCCACGCTATATTCGACAGTCGGTCATTACACGTGCGAAAGAAAAACGAGAAATCGAAGATGATGAAGCGGTCGTAAAACGCCCTAAAACCGAATCAAGTGTTTCTGTCATTCGTGCACGTGTTGAATACTTCCAAGTGAATGCGAGCACTTCTCAAAATACTGTCACCGAGCCCAATTCACCTCCTTTGTTCCCACCACCGCAAGAATCATCTCTCCCTCAAGGTGCATCGCATTCTTTGGTCGAACTCCACCCACTTGAACAACCCCAAATCCTTCAAATCGAACAACCCCTACAAATTGAACAACCCCAAATTCTTCTAGACCAACCCCAAATCATTCAACTTGAAGAACTTCCTGTCTTGCACCAACTTGAACCGCAACATGAACAGTCGCAACTTCAACTTCAGATCGAACCTGTACAAGCTGAAAATTTGTTCCCCAACGAAATCATTGATTTGGGCAATATAGAAGCACAAGGTGCTTTCTACGTCGATCCAGCTGAAGAAGAAATGCCACGTCCTGTAAGTAGCAATCTTTATCTTAAATACCCCATCATTATCCTCTTTTAGAGTCGAGATATTTGGGAAAGCAACATCCACTCTTTGGACCACAACATAGCTCAAGATCACACCCGTTTAGAGCAGAACATTTGTTTCCAAGGGAACCAAATACGACAAATCGAGGAGAACATTACTTGTGCTCAATTCACAACTAACGTCGACCAAGACACTCAAAAGACTTTCAACGAGACTTTCACTGAACTGAAGGTAATCAAAATAAAACCCAATTTATCAAACTAATCCGATTTAAATTTCCAGAAAGAACACAGGATTCATGAACAACTTTTACAAAACCTCAAGCAGGCTCATCGCACCACCCAGCATCTCTTCCCAGATCAAGCGGAAAACATCAATGCTTAAACATTTTAAAGTGCAGAACACAATTTTATACATTTTATATCAATTTTACATTCAATTCTACCTGAAAAACATGAAGCATCCAAGACAAAACTGAGCAATAGTCATTTCGCTTATGAAATTCCCTAAAGAGGTAAGGGGTGCATGGATTTTTGAATATGAGATGTGAACTCCCAGACCTTTAATCCCATACTCTATACCTCCAGAGTCCAGGCCATACTCCTAGGGGATAGCACTGTCCTCCCCATAGCCAATACCTCATACCCAATACCCCATATCTGATAAACTGTATCCAATACCTCTTACCCAATACCACGTACCCAATACCCCTATATCCATTACCCTATACCTCCTACCCATTACCCGTTACCATGTACCAATACCCATTACCCAATATGCATACCAAATACCCCTTACCCAATAGGTACCCTGTACCCAATATCCTGTATCCAATACTCCTTATCCAATACCAAGAAGTACTCCATAAGTAGGTACCTGTTCACCCCAGGACCCAGACCACCTACTCCATAACTCCATCCCATGCCCTAGCCCCACACTCCACACGTTTTTTCATCTTCCTGATGTGGAAAATTCGTTGAAAACTCAAAATATTAGTCCAAAGGAAGCTCGAAAAACGCAGTTTCCATTTTGTACTCAAATTATGTCAAGAATATTATCCTTATCCTGCACTCCCCCCCCCCCCTCCAATATAATATAGAGCTTCACTTGCTCTTAACTCGTACATTATGAAAGTGCTTTATGTTTTATTAACAAAATTTTCCAATTACTGCACTATGTTTAAAACTTTTTATATTAAAAAATGCTTCAACATTTTTTTTTTCTTGAAGAAGGACGTCTAGAAAAAAAAGGAACTCATAAATCATAGTGAAAGTTGGACCTGACCACGGTCAAAACCTGTTAGGATTAGAATAAAAAAGAAAGCTAAGTTAAAACGTTTGTTATATTTTAATTTTTTTTTATGGGGTCTTAACGTATAAAACGAAGTCTTTCAGAAGTTAATTATTATTAAGTTTTATACGCAAAAGATTCCCTATCGGTGTAAATGCATAAAAAAAAGCTTTTATCTAGTTACCATATTTTCTTTTTATGTAAAACCCCATTTTGGAGCATCCATTTTGATGTAGTCGATGTATAGGCATAATACTCAGTGTGTCGCTATCATTGTTTTCTTTTCGATCCCCCACTTTGTGATTTTCCGGGCTCAAATTCAAATTTGTGTTCAGTGAAATTTTTAATTTTTTTATTTTATAGTTTAGACTTCAAGTTAGCAATATTGTTACATGTTTATTTAAATTTCATTATTGTTTATATAAAGTTTTTATATAAAATTCACGTTTTTCTTTTGTGATTTTTTTTTTCTTTTTTTCTATTTGTACAAATAATGGTAAGACTGAAAATTGTAAATTTAGGTGTCATGTATAAAGAATAAAACTAACTAAAATTATTTTATTTTATTTTTCCTTGAGAAAGTATTCTTGAAGCTCATAAATTTTAAATCATGTTTGAATATGGGTCAAAGTTCGGTTTTAAAATAGACAAAGAAAGAATTTTTTGAATAGGACCAGTCCTGGACCTGTTTGAAATAAAAAGAGGAGTAGAAGTGAGCCCTACCTCACTCTTGGGTAAGATGTGGCAGGTTTTTGTCTCCCTTGTCCTTATACTCTTCATTCTTTATATTATTTTGGATACAAAAAAACCGTTTGATTATCCTCCAGGTAAAAAAGATCTTTTTCTTTTCATTTGAGTTTTTACAGTTCCGTTTTCAGGTCCACCATGGCTTCCGATAATCGGTAATTATCATATCTTTTTTAAACTGTACAGAGAGGTCGAGTTCACGCATTTGGTTTGGGCCAAGTTGTCGAAACTATATGGACCACTCACAGGTCTCAGGTTGGGACGCGATCGGCTTGTTATTGCATCCGATAATAAAACTATTCGAGAGATTTTGACAAGGGAAGAGTTCGATGCGAGGCCTGACGGATTCTTTTTCCGTCTAAGATCTTTTGGCCAAAGATACGGTAAGTTTAAGAACCAATTTGAACAAAATAACCTAAACTAAGTACTGAAGAATAACCTTCCATTCTTTTCCTGCTGAGACATGTCTTAGTCAATTATGTTCGTTTCCCTATACAGTATAAACTAAAAGATCAGTTTTGCCATAATTTGACTCCTTTTGCCATTATTATTATTTATTTATTTATTTATTTTTTGGTCCAGCCACCTTCAGAGAAGATAACCTAAAAAGTTGTTTATTAGTTTCTAGCCTCCTATTGGCTAAGGAGTTGCTGGCCTTCTATTGGTCTGTTGGCCTAAGAGTTCCTATTATCCTATTAGCACAGGATTTACCAGGCTCATATGGGTCCAGGGGTTACTGTCCTACTTTCGACCCAGAGGTTGCTGGTCTCCTATAGTCCAAGGAATAACTGTCCTACTATTGTTCCAAGGGTTTCCTGCCTCCCATTGGCCCAGGGTTTACTGGCCTTCAATTTACTCAGAAGTTACTAGCCTATTGACTTAGGTGGTTCCTGGTTTCCTATTGGCTCAGGGGTTTCTGCCCTTCTATTTGCCTTTAAGATAACCTTGACTTTGCAAACACTGTAACCTTCCATTCTGTTCCCATTTTTTTTCCTGTCCAGACCTGTCCTTGTTTATTTTTTGTACTTATTTTCTTTTTCTTTTCCTATCAACAGGTATAGTGTTCGTAGAAGGAGATTTTTTTAACGAACACAAAAAATTTTGCATGAAGCATTTGAAGTCGTTTGGCCTGAATAGAAGCATTATGGAGTCTAGAATATCGGTCGAGACGAGTGATTTAATAGCAGCTATAAAACGCGACTGTTCTGTATGAAAAGTGCTTAGGAAAGTGTTTTTTTCATTGTTTTTGTTTTTAGGAAGGAATAACCGTACCGAATATACTCGGGATAAGTGTGGTGAACGGTTTGTGGTCCATGGTCGCTGGCGAAAGGTTCAAAGTTGGTGACCCGAGGCCTGCAGAGTTGTTGAATCTGATTAATTTGAGCTTCAGGCTTCAGGATATGTCTGGTGGGTTGCTTAACCAGATGCCCTTTTTAAGATTCATCATGCCCGAACTGAGCTCGTTTAACAAGCTTCAGTTAGTCCTCAACACGTTAAATAAATTTTTATTGGTAAATTTAGTTTGCTTTTTTATATTTCCAATTTTTAAAGGGGCTTTCAGGAATTGATTAACGACCATAAAAAGACAATGATGTCGTTTGAAAATCGGGATTTGATTGACGCATATTTGAACGAGATCGAGAAAAAAAGGGAAACGTTTACAGAAAAGCAGTTGATTGTTTTATTACTCGATTTGTTTTTCGCGGGAGCTGAGACGACCCAAAGCACCCTCGGATATGCCATTTTGATCCTCCTCCATTTTCCAGAATGGCAGAAAAAACTTCAAGACGAAATCGACTCAGTTTGTGGTTCCAAGGTCCCAGAATTTCAAGACAAAGCAAGGTAAAGAATTTTTTTAATTTCAAAGTGTTGTCAACCACAAATAAGCTTTTATCTCAATTAAAGATTTAATTTTAGGTTGATATATTTAGAAGCATTTTTCATGGAACTTCAAAGATTCACTAATGTGACTCCGACGACGGTATCCCATCGTGCGACCAAAGATGCGTATGTCAATGGCTTCAGAATACCCACTGTAAGATGATTTAAAAAAAAAATTATAATCCGTTAATGTTTATTTACCAAGGACACAGTTATTTTGGCAAACATTTACTGTATGCACATGGACAAAAACTATTGGGGTGACCCTGAAATTTTCCGACCTGAAAGATTCTTAGATGAGAATAACAAAATAATTCAACACGAATGGTTTCTCCCTTTTGGAATCGGTTCGTTTTTTTTTATTTATTCATGAGGTTTTTTATTAATTTTTTTTTGTAGGGAAGCGAAGGTGTTTTGGCGAGACGTATGCAAAATTGAGCATGTTTTTGTTTTTTTCATCGATTTTACATTATTTTACGGTCTCGAACGTTCCAGGGCAGCCTGTCCCACCTCTCAAAGGACTAGATGGGGCTACAATCTCTCCTAAACCGTTCAAATGCATGTTCATACCTAGGAGATAGCCATGTTGTTAATTACTGTTTAATTTTTTTTGTTACATATTTTATTTAAAATTATACAAAGCTTATTAGTTATTAATTTTTCCACTGCATTCTTGTTTTTGGTACCAAACCGACTTCAGAATCATGTTTCTAGTTAAATAAATAAAAATGAATAACCTAAAGTGAGCTCTGTGAAAGTGAGGTTATAAACCACTGGATAAGGAGGTTAGAAAAAAAAGAGTAAATATTTTATCGTTATAATATTATGTAAAGAATTTCATCGTTTTTTAATTTTCATCGTGTATGGCTTGGGTGATAGTGTGATTCCAGGGTTAAAGTCTAAAGTCGGCGGATTCATCTCATCGGCTTCAATTTGATACTTTTGCAAAAAACTCGTTATAAATATGAAGAGGAAACTTTTCGCCAGCGGTTCGCCTGGGCATCGTCTTTTTCCTGTAAAATAATCATTAATTTATTAAATAAAATTAAAAAATAACCTTTTCCAAATCCATAATTAAATTTTTCGCTGTGTTTGTTATCGAAAAATCTTTCAGGACGAAAATCGTCCGGATCGTTCCATTCTTCTGGATTTTTAGCCAACGGGACGGCATTGACAAAAACGATTGTGTCCTAATAAAAGAATTAAACGAAATAGCTTCTTATTTGAGTACTACTTTGTCGATCGTGTATCCTCCAAGTGATGTTTCGGACAAAACTCGTTTGGGCCCCAGGATGGGTATGATGTGAGAAAGGCGTTGCGACTCCGAAATCATCGCATCGGTGTAGGTCAACTGACTTCTGTCGAAAGTCAAAATCGGTCGACCTTTTTCCAAAACGGAATCGATCTCGTTTTGAACTTTTTGTTGTATTTCAGGAAAAACGATCATGTGCAGAAGCATGAAGTCTAAAGTGGAGCTCACCGTTTCTGATCCAGCAATGAAAAAGTCCATGCACACCATAATCAGTTGGTCCTCTGAAAAATTTAGCAAGAAATCTAAAATTGGACGTCTTAATTTCTTAAGGGAAATTTCAGACAAGAGCATTTTTGTCATCACCTGAGCCAGTTAGCCCCTGTCAGAGGATCATTTTCACCAGAGTCACAATCTCTTTTCTTTGTTCCTTACCTGTAAAATATGCATTGTTGTTGTTTTGATACATCTCATGTAAAAAAGCATCAATAAAATCTCGTGTAGTGTCTTCTTTATATGTCTTTTTATGCTCATCAATAATTTCCTTTAAAAAAACAAATAAATTTTAAATTTTACTAGTAAATTTTTGCTATACGTGGATCATATTTTGAAATTTTTTGTTGAGTCTTGTGATGATATTGTAGCCAGACCATTCGGGAGCGATGAATCGAATCCATGGGAACTGAGAGAGTATTCCACCTGACATGTCGAACGCCTTCGCTCTCTCGCTCATGAGCCCGACAAGGCCTTCGAGTGTCTCCTCGCTTGCGAATTTCCCTCCCGTCACTATCGCCCAAAGTACGTTGAGCATACATTTTGTGATTTCATTCTTTAAATTCCCCCTTTTTCCGTCTTTTAATTTTTTAAACAATTCCTGAAAACTAAGAATATGAGACTGAAAAGACAAACTAATGAGAAATAAATTAAACCTCGACTTCTTGGTTGATGAGATAATCTGTTTTCGATTTTCCTAAACCTAGGGAGTGCATATGCTTGAGTGCAAAAGCCCGCTGCTCTTTCCAAAGTGGGCCGTCTGTCATTGTAATACCTTAGAGAAAAAAAAAATAAAAGAGTTATGTAGATCACTAGATGAGAGGTGAGGCTAGTGACGAGATAGTTCCCAAATATCTGGCATCCTATTGGCCCAGGAGTTTCTGGATAAGCAGGCCAAAGAGTTACTGCTCTACGATTGGCCCAGGAGTTCATGGCCTTCCATTGGCTTAGGAGTTCCTGTCTTCCTGTTGACCCAGGGCTTACTGGCCTCCTAATTGGCCCATGAGTTCCTGGCCTCCTATTGGCCCATGAGTTCCTTGGCCTCCTATTAGCCCATGAGTTACTGGCCTCCTATTGGCTCAGGAGTTACGGGCCTACCCCAAGCACAGCAACTTAATACAGTAACTTCTTACTCCTCTCACAAATTTTAAGTTAACTTGATCTTTGATTAATTTCTATTGATAACTTTTGACATGAGGTTTTTTATTACCTTTTCGTGTGCCCATCGATCTCAACTTAATGAAAAAAGTGTTTGGCCTCCCTTGAAAGACATCACGGACGAAAACTTCTTCGACAAGGCTCCTTTTCTGAACAACGACCACATTGTCTCTCCCAAGTTTCAAAGACAAAATATCCGTCTCATAAACCTTACATAATTCAATCAAAGCCGCATGCAAACACCCATACCGCCTCGTGTACTTTTTCACCAAAGCTCCATTCCCCAAGAAAGGAATCTTTGTGGGACCTAAAATTTATTTTAAAAAAATTAATAATAATATAGTTTTAATTACCTGGAGGATAATTTGATCTTTTAAAACTGAATTTGATCAAAACTAAAATTAAAACTGTGAACAACAATAATGTTAAGATATCCATTTCCTAGTATGTCATATCGGAATGCAGCTGTTATGTAACTATGGTAATGAGAGAACCTTAGAATATGAGAAAATACATAGAAGGGACAATGACATTGATCGTATTCTTTCATAATCTCACTATTTTATATCTATTTCGAGATAAAGATGATCGATCATCCATTCAAATCAATTTTTCACACTTGAATTGATTCTTATCTTTTCGCACAAATCTTTCCTTCCGGGTCAATTCTCTCGGAGATTTCCCAATGGATGCCAGGAAAACAAAAGTGAACATTTAATAAATTCTATTTATTCAACAACAGTCCAGGAACTACAATATCTGGATTTGAAAGACACAATGAAGACTTCAAAAATCGATTGGCTACAATTCCTAAATTTTAATTTTTACACAATAGCCTAACTAAAACTAAACATTTTTCTAGTCAAAAAATATCTTCATGGTATCCGAAAAAATGCATCAGGAAGACTTTTCGACAATCCGACATTGGCCTCTGAAAAATAGGAAATTTGAGGTAGTCAAGTGCAGAAATTTAACTTAGAGGATATGAGATTCTAAAAAAAGATCACAGAAAATAATATGAAGGTAAAAAAATTAAGAAGAAGGGTTACATTAAAAAAAAATTTTTTTTAGAAACTTAGTGGGCTTTAAAAGAATGGTAAAAATTCATTTTTCACCATTAAAATAGTTTCGATTGAAAATGAAAATTTTTGTGTCCCATTCTTTTTATGTGTTGACAGTGGCTTCCTATTGGCTCAGGAGTTGCTGGTCTCCTAATTTCTAAACTCTCACCAAGTTATAGGTACCACTGTTGATAAACGAAAAAAATTAAAATAAAACGATAATAAGAGATTTCAATATATCGGTGTCTTCTTTTACTCTAGTTTTTTTGGTCCTTCGGTTAAAAAATTAATGGTAGTATTAAGAGAGAGAAAAAAATCAGCTAAAAACAGAAGTGACTCAATTTAAAAAGGACCTTGAGGAACGATTGACTTGAAATTTGACAGAGATCATATCATATGTGATAAGAAAAAAACCCTGAAAATTTCAAAACGATCAGGCCACAGGAAGCTGAGAAAATTCCCTTTTTGTGTTGAGTCTCCACTGTCATTAAAGTTCACTCCGCTACAGAATAGAAGAACCTTTCTCCTACGTCGTAATTCATAAACAAAAATCCACAATCACATTCAAAATATTTTGTGCTGTTTTCATACGAGGGTCGATTTTTTCTGATAAATGAAAGGCTCACATTTGTCTTTGGTAATTCAAACCTTCGATTTGGAAAAATCGACCCTTTCTTAGCAAGCAAAAGTTACAACGACCCTAAAGTTATTGAGTAAAATTTCTGAATCATAGAAATTATTAATTTCCTTAAGGGATAATACCGGTAACACCACTAGAAATAAATATTTTAGTCGTTTCAAAAATCGTCAAATTCGTGAATTTTCTAAATAAAATTTGTGGCAGAGCAGAATTTGAATTTAGCAGCCGGGTAGGCATAGAGAGCTAGGGTTAAGTTTTAGCATAATCTGATTGACTCCGCGGTGAATATTTAGGACATTTCGTTTTCTCTGACAACAATGTATGTAAATTGTTAAAAAAAAAAAAGTTGGGATTTTGACAGTGTTGCCAATTTGGGCAATTGATTGAAAATCGGACTACGATATAGCCCAATCTGGCAACACTATAATCATAAAAATTTGGCATTTGGACAGTATTGCATGTTAATTTGAAAATAAAATAAAAAATTATAAAAATTGCCCAATTTGCGATTTTCTTAATTTGGCGACCCCGTGACCCCAAAAATTTGGGCTTAAAACAATATAATGGATTGACCAAAAACAAATTGGGCAACGTTATAAACCAGCATAACTTAATGAACATGCTGACTTTTTAGTCCATGAAAGCAACTAAACAAAGCAGAGCTAAAACTGTACCCTTGTAATAACCGTACCCTCAGAAATTCCGCCAAATTCCAAAAACTAGTTCAGCCTCAAAATGCAACCTCTGTTTTAACTGTAAATTTTAAGTACAACAATCTCGACTAATCCGGACTGTATTGTCATAAAAGGCAAGAAAATTCAAAATAATTACATCATACAGCCTTTGATAGCGTTTTATGAAAACAAAATGTCCACCAAAACCATCACAGTTCTTTTTGATTATTTGGCAGGATAAAAATAATAAAAGGAAGCTTTTTTTAAAATCTAAAATTATAACTAATGAGGAAAAAAAACTGAGCAAAAGTCTGTTTTATGTGTATAGGTGGTATAGGATGGCGTAATAATGCGTGGCGGCAGCAAAGGCGACGAAAAGGTGCCATATGGCATGCGCGCATGGGATTTTACCGTCAGACTTGAAAAAAATTACGCCGATTATGTAAAGCAAACCTCCTATTTTGAGTGGCTTCTCTCCCGGGCCTATCGCCTGAAAAATTTCGATTATTTTTTATTTATTTATTTTTTTATGATTTCTCTTACGTTATAGTGCATGACGATCATGGATGGCCCTAAGCCCATTAAAATATAAAAAAATGTTTCAAGAGATTTGTATTTTTCATGAAACATTTGCTGATATGTGATTCCCAAGAAGGCGAGCACCTGTAAAATGAGAAAATTATGGTTTCTTTGTAAGCCAATTGAGACTCAAATGGTTATGTCATCTTTATAATGGAATCAATTGCACAATACCCAGATAATCCACCAGAGATGAGAGGGTACGGTGTTGGTCGGAAGGGGCTGCAAGACGAGCCACGGAAAGTAGGAGGCCGCGATGAAGACGTAGATCATCGCACGGTCGCCGCGGTGAAGGAGTTCTTTAAGCGGACGGTTTTTACCGCAGTAGAAGACCGAGTGGAAGACGGTCGAGACTGCGAAGCAGAGAATGAGCGAAGCGCCGTAAACGACCGCCGCCCAAAATTGCGACCAGCTCGAAGACCGCACCAGAAGTTCGTAGCTTCCAAAAGCGCTCGGTATAACCCAAATCTGAAATTTTAATTCCACATCATTTCATAGACTCACAAGATCTGGACATCCTAGGGAGATCAAATTATCAACTAAATTTGTATCATTTTCAAACTCCCTTAATAAATTATTGTCGAATCGTTACAAAGCTTGAGCGATTTCCTTAAAGAATCAGAACTCGGTAAATCAGGGTATGTGACTAGAGGTTGGATTGTGGGGGAAGTGATGGGAGGCGGTGGGGATGACGGGAGGGTGGGGGAAGACACAGGAGAGAGGGACGTTGGGGAAGTGATGGGAGGTTGGGAAATGATGAGAGGTTGGGGAAGTGATGGGAGGTTGGGAAATGATGAGAGGTTGGGGAAGTGATGGGAGGTGGGGAAATGATGGGAGGTTGGGGAAGTGATGGGAGGTTGGAAGGTGGAAGAAGTAATGGGAGGTTGGGAGGTGGGAAAGTGATGGGAGGGGGGAAGTGATGGGAGGTGGGGAAATGATGGGAGGTTGGGGAAGTAATGGGAGGCGGAGGAAGTGACGGGAGGTGGAACAAGTGGTGGGAAGGTGGGAGGAGAAGAGGGTTTTATTGGAGAGGTCTGTGTTGCTCCAAATATTTGAAAATATGCACTATTCAGTCAAAAATATTGAAAATAAGGTCAAAAGTAATCTATCACTAGAATTTGCGTCAATAGCAGTTTTTCAAAGGAAATAATCATAATTTACATTCTGGATATAACGAGATCGCTATCTCCATTCAAAAGTCTCTTCAAAACCACACGTGTCTACTTTTATAGATTATAATTGGGGATTGTTTATTTATTTTTTTATGCATATTTAAAAACAACCCCAAATATGTAATTACATTAAATATATTTAAGTTTGCTGAGCAGGGGGATCGAACCCAAGCAGGGTCAAATCCCTGAGGATGCCCATGAATTTCTTATTAGCAAAATAATAAAATAAACAAATTAAAATAGAAAATATGCATCAAAATTATATTTCTTCACTAATATGC
The DNA here is from genome assembly GCA_018703685.1 of Orius laevigatus. Classification (NCBI taxonomy): domain Eukaryota; kingdom Metazoa; phylum Arthropoda; class Insecta; order Hemiptera; family Anthocoridae; genus Orius; species Orius laevigatus. Next base: position 136,009 of record JAGWEN010000201.1, on the reverse strand, counting down.
AACCAAGGTCGATGTAAATAAGTACACAATAATTGAACAATGGATTCACATGCAAAATTCAATATTCATCAATAAAATGATATTGTTGAAAGAAAAAGTTTCGAAATTTAATTGTTCAAGAAACGACATTCTATAATGAGGGGAATATTTTAAGAATATGGTGGTTTTTAATTAAGTTGGCTCTATTTTCGAAAATGTCCTAAATTTATCAAGATTGGCCACCCTGTTCATTGCATCCAGTCCCAGAATTTTCCAAAATACCCCCAATTTTCAAAAATTCCCTTAACTTATTGGGATTTTTCACGTTTTACCCATCGGCCATCAGTGGCCGGGTGGCCACTGAACTGGGTAGTTCACTCCGTCAGAACCCATAATTTGTCCAAAACTCCCCAAATTTTCAAAAATTCACTGAATTTAGCACGTTTTCCTTGTCCTGTTTTTCCATTTTCTTATAAATATACCCAATTTTTCATAATTCCTTAAATTTGGTATGTTTTCCTTGTCAGTGGCCACTCTGTTCATTGCATCCAGACCCCTAAATCTCCAAAATTTACTGAGATTTTCCATGTTTTCTTCGTGTCCAGATCCATCATTCATTCATCCGAAACTTACGCCATGAGTGATGACATTGGCGAGATGCTCGACAGTTGTCGGTACGTAAGCCTTGTCATGGGTTGCTCTCTCGTTCATCCAGTTTATTCTTTAAAAAATAGAAGAAAAAAACACGTTATTTTGACAGGTAAATTATGAGTTCTTGAAGGTAATTGTAGGTAATTAAAGGTAATTACGTTTTGAGTTTTTGTAAGGAAGAGCTGTGGAGGGGGCGGAAGAGCGACGTATACTTTTCGATCGGCATGACGACCTCTGGGCATCCTCAGCCAGGGAACTCAAACGGGCATCACTCAGAAGCGACTGGCTCTCAGAAACGAGAGGTCCCCACTAATTAAATAATGAAAAAGTGGGGGAGTCGCTCTATTACACAACGCTCCTCTCATTACCTAACAGGCTGAGCCTTTTAAACGCATTTTCAGAGTCCTTCTGCCGGAGTTTAATTGAGAAATTTGTTCGGAATGGGATTAACTTTTTGGGATTTTGAAATTTTGATGGATTTCCTAATTTATAACCTGATGAGGAACTTGACACTAAAGGTGTTAAGTCAGTCGGGCCATCCTCATGAAATTTACCTTTCCACCAATGTTGCCAACACAACTTATACGAGCGGAAGCTTTTTGAATGTTTGAAAATTAGTAAGGAGGAGGATTACTCAACTTTCCAAGTCTTCTGACATATCCATGCCACTACAATGTTCCCTTGCCTAGAAATTCAAAAATTATCTAACTTTTGGACTCTTGAGCAGACTTGTGAGTCTGAGCTCAACCTTATAGACCAGTTGGGTTCAGACCCAAAAAACAATATGACGTCTTCAGATGGATTCGAAAAACCGTCATTTCGATCAAACCGAAAATAATTGTTGGAATATAAACACTGGATATTTTGTAAGTTTTTATTTTGAAACATTGATGCGCGATTGATAGATAAGTCATCAGCTTATGAAACCGAGCATAAATCAGTACAAAGTGTGCTTATGGAAAACTAAAGAAATTCCATTGAAATATGAAGACAAAATTAAAGAAAATTTACTTTTATAACATCAAACAAGTGGAAACTAAAAAAAAAAAAGTTCTGTAAATTGCCATATTGGCTGCGAATCGGGCTACTTTATGGACATACACGATTTTCAATAAATTTCCTTTGTCTTCTCAAGGAAATGTTTTTTTCAAACAGAAATTTGATGGGGATTTTTAGCACAATTTTTTTTGGTAAATAAAAGGGAGTTTTTTTTTTTTTATGGAGGGATTACAGTACTGCCTGCTAAGTTGGGCTTTGTGCAAGGTTGACAGTTTGAGTGATCTCCTATATGAACTAGACCAATTCAAGCTTCCTTGGTAGGGTGAAGAGGTAAAAAAATTACTGTAGATGGAAAATTTGAAGAAAAAAAGAAAGAAAGAAAGAAAAGGATAAACCAGATTATAAAGTTAAAGCCATGAAAGGCATCTAAAAACCGAAAAAAATATCACATAATAATATCAAATTGGTTGATTAAGTTATAACTATAAAGGTTTGAGCAAGTACGGCTGGTCACAATTCTTCTAAGACTGTAGGTTGTTGATGAAATTGGTCAAATCGTATTCCTCTTCGTAGTCTTTGTTTTCCCATAGTTCTGGCAGCGTTTCAAGAAGAGATTTGACCGATCCATCTGGATTTTTACAGCCCGACGAGTTCGCCGAGTCATTCGAACTGGCGCAGTTCGAAAATAAGTCTAAAAGCTGAAAATTTTTGTTGGATTATGTTTTTTTTTAAATATATTTTTAATACTTTTTCTGTTCCCATGGTTTGCAAGCTGGCGTTTTCGGAGCTGATCACTGTATTGGCAGTCATGAGTTTGAATTTTTGAAGTCCCATTATTTTCTCTTCTAACGTGTCTCGGGTGATGAGACGATAGACGTTGACCACTTTTTTCTGTCCGATTCGATGAGCACGGTCCATAGCTTGGAGGTCTTTCATAGGCGACCAATCATGCTCGACGAATATGACGGTGTCGGCGCCGGTGAGGTTGAGCCCGAGTCCTCCTACATGAGTTGTCAATATCAAAGCATCGATCGATGGGTCGTTATTGAACCTGCGAGTGATCGAATGTCTCATATTGACCGGAACAGAACCATCCAACCTCAAATACGTCACCGTCGGCATATGAATCCTACAATTTCATCATTTCAATTTCTCCATTTCATTGAGGTCAAATTTTGCATTCAACAATTAATTCAAACAATATTAATTGAATAATAAGGCAATGGAGAAAAATTAATATTTAGTTACGTAATTAATAATTACTTACTTGAAAAAATCATTCTCCAAAATATCAAGCATGGCTTTCAACTGGCAAAAAATGAGGGCTCGGTGCTGATTCACGACGATATCATCATTCTGCTCATTCGGCACACCAATACCACAATCGGTCAACAACTGCCTGCAAAAATTTCATTAAAAAAAGTCATCGTTTAAAACCACGAATAATACTTCAAAGCAGGAAATTTGCAAGCATGGTTGATATCAGACAGATCAGAATTTTGATTTTTAAGCGACTCTACCACTTTAGAATACTGCGGATGCTTCACAGTCAAAGCCAATTTCGGATGGTTACAGACACTTTGAAGATATCTGAGAGCCTAAAAAAAATTTGTCTAGATAAATATTTTTTCACAATGAAAAGGGCAGTACCTTTTAGGGAAATAATACATTTTCGCCCAGGGGGGCCAACACAGACACAGTGGGGGAATAAAGCACTCACTCAGGAAGCAATGAAAATACAAGGAAAAACAATAAACACACACGGAAAGAAAAGGACAGAATCCTATCCAACGATGGCCCCAATTAAATGATCCGTCCGGATCTATATTGATGCCTTCCCCTGGAGTTGGGACCGGGCTTGGGAATCTATACCGAGGTCTTCCCCTGTAGTTGGGACCGGGCTTTTTTGTATTTCTCAAGCCCAGTCATAGATTGTTAGTGCTTGATCCACCCTCTTATGTGTCTGTGTTGGCTCTCCTGGGCAAATTTGTGTATTTTTCCAAAGAAATCACTTACCTGAAATACATGTGATGTAGGAACCTGGTTTTCAGGCAGTTGAAAATTTTGAGATTTCGAAAAATCATCGTATAGTTGCCTCTGTATTGGGCTCAATTCACAATAATAGTCCTACAAAGTATTAGTATGAACGAAATTTTATTAATTTTTATTACTTGAGTTATTTTAGGTGGTAGATCTTTAAGGACATCTTCTTTTGTTCGCCTGAGGACAAAAGGTAGGACTTGTCTGTGAAGAGCTTCCATGGCCAAGACACCAGCTTCTTGTTCTTTTGTTGAGCTTTTAGGATCGCGACTCGCCAAAATGAGCTTACTGTAACGAGCAGTAAACTGTTTTTCCGTCCCCAAAAAACCAGGCATGAGAAAATCGAAGAGAGACCAAAGCTCGAGGACGTTGTTTTGAATCGGAGTCCCAGACAGGATTATGCGATGGTTCGCCACTAACTGTTTGATCGCCAACGAGGCTTTCGTCTTCCCATTTTTTATGACATGGCCTTCATCCAAGATGCAGTAGTTCCATTTCACAGTTCGCAGAAAGTCGATATCTTTTCTGACAATATCGTACGAGACTACGATAACATTGTGGCGTTTAATCATACCTCGTAACCTAAACAACATTAATGAAATAACACGTTGTTTTGTCATACTTGATTCTTTCAACGCAGGGTCCTGCATAGTGGAGAGCTTTTAAGTAGTTTTTGGGAACAAACTTTTCGATTTCGTAGACCCAGTGGCTTGTCAAAGTTGGAGGGCAGACGACCAACGAAGGTAAAGGGGCGCAGTCTTCTTGGCGAGTCTCAGAATATTTTTTCTTCCTGTCGTAATGGTCGCCGACTAAGATACAAATCGACTGGAGCGTTTTCCCAAGTCCCATGTCATCGCAGAGCAACCCGTGAAGATGATATCGGTTCAAGAACGCCAGCCAATTTACCCCGGCCTGAAAAATCGGTCACAATTTCGGACTAAATGTGATATTTACTTGTTGGTATGAACGAAGTTGGACATTTAGCTCAACCGGAACTTGATAGTCAGATATCGTCTTCGGTTTAAAAAGTTGTTCCAAAAATTGCTTTTGACTTTCTTTCATTGATGAGAGCTGAATAGGCAAAGGGGAATCGATTGCACCATCTAACGGCATCAGCTGAATCAAATTCGCAAACGTATGCGTCGCAAGTGTTCGTACACTTAAATCTTGATCGCTCATTCTTCCTATAAAACAAAGATCATAAAAATAGATTAAAAGGCTAAAACCCACCTAGCATAGGAAGAATCAAGAATATGATGTAAGGAACTATCTGGATCTGCATTTTTTCCAAAAGGACAGCGAATGCTTCAACAGCTCCTTGACGTTTTGCGACGTTTTTGGCGATTGAGAGCAACGGAATGATTTCTTCGATTATGACTGCCATCACTTCCGGCGGTTCTAGGGTAGCTAAAGTGGCGATGCATCGAGATGCCATATGGCGCACCGCTTGGAAACGGTTGCTTAGCAATTCGATCAATGGAGGCAAAAGGTCAAAAAGCTGAAATAGTTAGTAAATAATATAAAAAATTGAACTTAATCGGGTCTAGTATGGCAACCCTGTAATCCCAAAAAGTTGGGTTTTTGACAGTATTGCCTGTTAGGGTGATTTGGCATCAGGCTAATTTTTTTGGGCCCAATCTACAGAAACTTGAGGTTGATTCAAGGGTTTTATTTAACTCTGTAATGGCTGGTCTCGCACCTTTGTACGTAAAGAGTTGTGAATTGATGGGCTTAAGACTTCTAAAACTTGTAAAGTGCTCACTATCTTCTCAGCATCTTCTTTTTCATTATCTAAAAAATAGTGAGAATCAAAAACAACAAAAAGTTATCTTGACTTACTCGAATTTTTACCATTAAGGGTCTGAATGAAAGTGATGGTTTCCCAAAGGGTTGGAAGTTGCTCTATTAATTTTTCACCAAAACGTTTTCCTATTTCTTCCAAAGTCATCTTACAACCACGCCTCTGAATTCGACTTTGTTTTAAATCCTTAAAATAAAAAATAAATAAATAAAAATTTTAAAAATGGTTATTAATTATTCTGGATGAAAAATTACTTCATCTTCGCGTGCAACGATTTCTTCAAATTGTACGTCATGTAATGAAGGTCTTCCTCTGGTCGATGATGAGTTCGCTCTTTTCAAAATTGCACGTTCCGCTTGCTACGAACAAAAGGTCAAGAATCCTTTTTTGGATTTACTTTTTTACCTTTTGATATTTTAAGAGAGTTATTATGCCATTTTCGTTGTTTTTTTGATCTATTTTTGGTGTAAAGTCTGGATCGACGCAGATAAAAGAGCAGAGATTTTTGATTATTTTGGCATTCGGGCATGGATTCCTTAAAACCGAGTTTTGCATAAGAAACGACAGATTCACTGCAGATAAAGTTTGAAGTTCTTCATTGTCTTCTTTTTTAATGCTGTCCATTAACGGCTTTACTATCGGAGTCAGCTTTTCGGGGAGCTGACCGAGCCAAAGACACGCACTCGCCAAAGAAGCTTGAGTCCTAAAGAAAATTTAGTTTTTTGAAAAATCAAAAGAAAATACGGACTTGATATGAAGAGAATTTTGTTCGAGTAAAGTGCTCGTTATAGACGAATGGATAGTTTGCCTTCGCTCGTTCAGCTTTTCCAAAACTTTCGGCTTCAGTTTACTCTCCGCTAGTAAACTCGGCACTTTCTTGCCGATAAGCTGGTCCATATCGTCAAGAAGGAATACCTTTGAAAGAAAATAAATCAAGAATTTCAATATAAAATACTCACATTAATGTTTAAAAAATCGTCGACGGGTAACTTGTAATGTTTAAGTAAAGCTAGAAAATCTTTGGTATCTTGAAGTAGCCTAGAATATGAAATTCCGATTTCGTCGTAGTAAAAAGTCTCATTTAGACACTCATTGAGCCTGGAAAAGGAAGTTTATCAATGTTGTACATCATGAAGGTTTTGATTAAATGTGAATGAAATCAGCGACCGCTTACTTCGAAACTAGATTATGAGGTGGAGGACTAGGAGGGTTACATTTCGCCCATTCCGATATGACTAAGCTGACGACGAAACGTTGAAGTGACGATTTGCTTTCGAGATAAACTAGAAGCACTTTGACAAAACAAACAATCGGAGATTCTATATCGTTCGTATACTCGATGCCTGGTGCAGGCTGGACAACATAAGTCGAAATTTTACCTGTAAAAATTAAATCGTACAATGTTAACAGAAAATGTTCAACATACCTAGCATTTTTGATGCGACGTATCTAGTATGAATACTTCTTTCTTCACGAGTATTTTGAGGTATAGATTCAGTCCCTCCAATGTATAGTTTTAGATTTGGTCTGTTGCAATCGATTCCGGTGATATTTTTAAGCTGTTTTGCTGTCTGTTCTTTCATCAATGGCTTCGGCTGAATAAGGAAGTTCTGATCAAATGGTATTTTGTTGGATTGCATCGCCAAGCAAAGCCAGACTGAGACGAAAGGGCAAGCGGCAACTAAAATATCGGAAAGTTGACTCCTTTCCAGAACTGTCGACCAGACGGACTCGACCGTTCCATGAATCGAATCTTGATGCTCGATTAAAGCACGCTGATAAATGTGGCGAAGGGTCGGCTGGAGATAAGTCGGCCACGATGTAAAGCTAGGCTGAGAAGGAAGGCAGCAGAACGACTGCAAAGCCGCTTTGCGAACGCTTCCATTATTATGCTCTAAAAGCGACCAGAGCCTTTGGACTAGTTCAGTCACCGTTTCTTCATTTTTGATCAAACAGTTGATATTCGGCTTAAGAAGTAATTGAGCAAGAAGCGGAACCAACGTATTCGCTGCAGGAGTCAAATCGTCCTGCTCCGGTATTATAAAGCATAAAGTTTCAAGGACGGAAAGAGCATAATTTGGATACAAAGAGGACATCAAATCGACAGCCGTGCTCAGAGCACCACCAGCGACTGCGCTAACATCATCAACGTTGTCTTTTAACGCATTATTAAGAGAGTCGAATGCTAAAGGAACCAAATCTTCCAGCAAATCTTGACGAACGGCAAACATGTACTTGATGCCTAAAAGTCCTCCATGTCTCGTCTCCCAGTCTTTCTGTCCAAGAAGTTTCAAAAGGACGGAAAGTATCTTTTTGACTTTTTCTTTTTCCATTAGCTGTATGACCGCACCTGAAAATTAAAAATCAGTATGAAACCTCCTCATTAAAGTAATTTACCGAGTGCTTGAGCGCATGTCTCTCTCACAGGGGCGACAACTTGATCGCAAATGAAGTCGCCAAAGCGGTCAAGGACGAGTACGCATATTAAACGAAGGGCGACATCTTCAAGCCAACTTTGATGACTAACTTCCATCTTAACAGAAAATTATAATAGCCTCAAATTAAAAGATATTTACCATCGATTGTGGTAAGTAGTTAGTTCTACCGCCACATCTCCCTTGGGTTTTCATAAGGTGGCGAATGGCGGTTCCTGCTCCATGCCTTACTTCCCAAGATGGGCTGAAGAGGTCAGATGTTAGCTGGACGCAGAACCAATCCAAAGGCCATTCTACAGCATCAGGAGGCCACGAATTTGTATTGTCCGGAACAGGAAGGGCGCTTTCCTCAACAGAAATTGACGACTCAACTTTTATCTTCTTTTTCTGCGGCTCAGACTCCTCTTGAACCGACTTCTGACTCCTCTGCTTCATTATCGCCTGTCTCGCCTTTCTTTTCGCCCTGTTCGCCTCACGACAACTCAACCCAACCACTTCTCCAACATTTACTTTCTAAAAAATAATTAATAAACAAATATTTAAACAAAACAACCTTTTGAGATTCAGGTTCAACTAAAACTTCAACTTTAATGTCATCTACGGTAAACAACGTATTCGTATCAAGTCCAAACTGGGCCGCTTTGTCCAACCCGAGCTGCTTATTCAACAATTCTTTTTGTTTTGCCAAATCGTGTGAATTATCTAAAGAAAAGTTATTGATGGTAAACATAAAGAAATGACAAACAAACCAGAAACTTCGGTGACTTCATATTCTTTCCCTTCAGACCCCATTAAATGTGAACTTTCAGCGATTACAGTTTCTAAATTGAAAGTTTCACAGGTGAGACGTCCTAGAGTATTCACAGCACCATTGATGGCTAAAAAATGTATTAGTTGGAGGCCTTTTTTGTTTTTTTGTGTTACCGTCTTCTGCAGTTCCGATGGGTGACCATTCTGGGACCTTTTTCAAAATGGCTTCGACAGCCCATCCGGCAGCTATTCTTGTGTCCCATGACGGCGACTTTAGATAAGAGTGGATGCTTTTGAGAAGATTGTGCAACTCGTGCGGATGAAGACGTTGGACTTCGCCCAACTGGGTCGCTGCCGCTCGCCTCGTGACATTTGTCGAACCAGTTTCCAAAAGCGTAAACAAACGATCCAACCTTGAAGCCATCGGTCATTCAACTTCAACCTTAAAACCTTAAGATTTCAGTTAATAACAGACTAAGGGCAGTAAAGGTACAAATGGGAGGTGATTCTAATGGGGGGGACACTGAAAATCTGCTCACCGAAAATCTTGATCTCAGTTTCGCTATTCAGCATGGGTTCAATTTGATTGACATGCATGATGGGAAATATCAAATTGACGACTGTTCCCCGCTATGCATACCTACTCAAATGTGTATGCACTAAGCAATGCATGATGGGAACTATTGAAATGCATGATGTGAAAATATCGATTGGACAAGTACCCTTTCTGACTCATCTGAATCCAATCATTTAAAGCATAACAAATGAATTTTATATAGAAATTATCAAAGTTCAAAAATATAATAATTAATGTGAATTGGAAAAAAAAATGGGAAAAAGAAAGGGTTAATTAATTTTTTTTAAAGTGTGTCAAAAGGTTAAGAGGGAATTTCAATTGATTCAGTAAGTATCGAATATAAAATGAAAATAATAGATAAAAGTGATAGAATTTTGAGTCTCGACTCACCCGAAGGTATGGCTGGGGTATCAAGGATCTCGTAGGGGGTCGACAGTGAATTTAAATTGGAAAAATTGCATTAGAACGTGACTGATTTGGATTTCGAAGTAAAACTTGAAGAGGAGGACCCAGGAGAAAGCCATCTCGGGCAAAAGTCAAATATATACTGACAGCCATGTTGGACGTCTCGCCGAATATAAGCGGCGGTTCTCTTCCCATTCGTCAGAATCCGAGCCAATTACTAAGTAATGTTTGACCGCCTTTTTTCGAACATTTTCCCCCACCAACACCTTTTTGTCACCCCCCCGCCAGAGACATCACCTAAACAATCATGCATTTCTATACTTTTCCTCATGAATAGAGCTCGGATCTTTATGCCAAATAAAGAATCAATCTAATTTACTAATTGTAATCAAAGTAATAGATTACTTTTTTAATCTGTAATCACATGATCAATTTTTTAAATTAATCATTGTATTAATCATAATGTATTAATTTTACCTCTGAGTTTACAATACTATTGTAAACTCAAAGATTTTACTAACTTATCTTATTGCTAACCAGAGTAGGGCAAAATGTAATTGAATTACAAATTACATTGAAGTAATTGAATTACTTTGTAATTTCAATTACAATGTAATTGGAAAAAGTAATTGGATTGCAAATTACAAATTACAAGTAATTCAATTGCAATGTAATTGGAAAAATTAATTGGATTACAAATTACAAGTAATTCAATTACAATGTAATTGGAAAAATTAATTGGATTGCAAATTACAAGTAATTCAATTACAATGTAATTGGAAAAAGTAATTGGATTGCAAATTACAAGTAATTCAATTACATCAATTACATTCAAGTAATTCGATTACAAGAAATGTAATTCGATTACAAAAAATTTAATTTGATTACAAAAAAATTAAATCCGATTACAAAATTAATTCGATTACAAAAATGTAATGGCCGGTAATAAAAATGTTTTAATGATAAAGGACTCTAGACTCTCTAGAGTATCTTTTTCGGTGATGATGAAGTCTAGAGTGTCGTTTTTCGATGATGAAGGATTCTAGAGGGTCATTTATCGTTCATAAATGTCATTTTAGGATTATAATGGCACCTAATATGCCTTTTGCTTTGAAAATGAATTCTAGAGGGTCTTTTTTCAATGATGAAGGATTCTAGAGTGTCTTTTAAGGATTATTATGCCATCTAGAATGTCTTTTATTGTACTTTGAAAATGAATTCTAAAGGATCGTTTTTTAATTTTTCTTGAAAATTTAGTGAAAATAGATATTTTTCGATTTGTTGTAATTTGTAATTGAAAATGTAATCTAATTAAAAATTACATTGTAATTGAATTACAATGTAATCGAATTACATTGTAATTCAATTACAATGTAATTCAATTACTTACTATAAAAAGTAATTCGATTACATTGTAATTCAACTACTTACAATAAAAGTAATTCAATTACAATGTAATTCAATTACGCCCTACTCTGTTGCTAACTCATATTTTTATTAACTTATCTTATTAACTTACTAGGTATGTAACACATACATTAATCATTACTAATGAGTAATGATTCATTAGTCTGTCAAAGATTGATTTTTGCCCATCTAATATCTATGGTACCTTTGATGGTACCTATCCACCATGAATTTCGAAAGAAACAATCATGCATTTTGATTTGTACATACATACATAGGTAATAGCTTTGAGTTTACAATACATAGTGTTGTAAACTCAAAGGTAATAGCAACCATTAATTTCGATACCTATTTCTTTTCAATATTTCCCATTATGCATAAATGGATTTCGATATTTCTTATCATGCTTCATGATTTAAGACGAACTCATCATTGGGTCTACTCATTTTATAGGGTCTACTATAAACAAACAACTGACAAACTACTGATGCGACCGAGCTGAAATTTGGGAGGGATGCATATTTAAATTGGTAGCACCGATCCTCGAAGGAAATTTTCAAATCGGACTACCTCCGACTATCTCCGCTCCCGGTAGTCCGATTTAAAAATTTCCTTCGAGGATCGGTGCTACCAATCAAAATATGAATTCATGCCAAATTTCAGCCCGGTCGCATCAGTAGTTTGTCCGCCGTCCGGTAGCGTTGAAGGTTCCTACATACATAGATTCCTTATATGTAGGTCCCTTTAGATTTCAGGGTGGTTTTTAGTATCCTTGGGTGGTAACGAGATTTATTTTTTAAATTTTTTTTTTTTTTTGGAACTGTGCATTTTGAAACTGGTTGAGATTTATCTATGCGAGGAAAGAGGATCAAGGATGACTTTTTCCCCCACCCATTATGCTGGACGTGGACCGGATTCCAGTGATAACTGAAACTGATAAGGGGTTGCTGATAAGAGCGCGACGGGCGACGGCGTTGGTTCAATGGCGGTCGCCATGGAGTCCTTCAACATTATTTTCATTCTTTACTTGATAAATTTTCTCATTTTCACGGACAAGTTTCCCGCGGCGGAAAGCCTAAGTGAGTACAAAGCGAATACGGTCCTCGTCGCCATTCTCGTCCGCAACAAAGCCCACACTTTGCCTTATTTCCTCAACTACTTAGAGAAACTCGAATATCCCAAAAATCGCATGATTCTATGGTAAATATTTCAATTTTTCTTATTTCAAATATTATATTTAATTTATTTCTTAGAAATAACGACGGAAGTATTTTAAAAATTTGATGATAATACTGTTTTTCATCCGGCTTTGTTTTGTTTACCTCAAGGTTCAGAAACCTTCCGTTTATAGTCCTTATCAATTCCCGCCATTTTTCAAAATATTCCTCTCTCCCATTTTCCTTTGCCTTACTTTCCCCAGACTATTGATATGATTTTTACTCTTTTAATATGGTTTAGACCGTTTTTAATTCAGTTTAGACCTCTTTTAATGTGATTTGAACCCATTTTCATGTGATCTTGACCTTTTTTTAAAAATCTGTTTGGTCTAGCTGCTTTCTGATTAAATCTTTTTTTACTCTAATATCCACGACTTTGCGTTTGTGCTTTGAATTCAATGGTTATTTTGTTTCAGGATAAGAAGTGACCATAATGAAGACAATAGTATAGAAATTTTAAATAAATGGTTAGCCCACAATCAAGACTTTTATCATTCCATCGATTTTGAATACGACAACACAACCGAAAGAATCGAAGGCGAACAAGGGCCCGCCCACTGGCCTAAAAGTCGTTATACGCACATAATCAAGTTACGAGAAACAGCGTTGAGGGACGCCCGTCGTTTATGGGCCGATTACCTTTGGGTAAACTATTTTACTTCATTGTTTTCTATCTAACAGGAAAACCATTTTAGATGTTGGACTGCGATGTTTTCATGACGGATCCGCTAAGTTTGAGAAAACTGATTGATACCGGTTACACGATTGTTTCTCCGATGTTGCGCTCGGACGGATTGTATTCAAACTTCTGGTGTGGAATGACCGAAGAATTTTACTACCAAAGGACTAAAGAATACGGCAATATATTGAACGGGAAAGACAAAGGGTGCCATCCAGTCCCTATGGTCCACTCCTCAGTACTTATAGACTTACGAGTTTTATCTACCGATACGCTTACTTATGTTCCTGGACTTTTAGACACTATAAAAGCACCTCATGATGATATCATAACATTTGCACTTTCAGCGAATATATCAGGTACATATATTAAATTATTTATAAATAAAAATAAAAAAAATAAAAAATATTTTAGGTGTTGAAATGCATGTGTGTAATGATGAAATTTATGGCTACGTTATGGTTCCTCTGGAGGCTGAAGATGGTGTCAGTTATGACCTTCTTCAACTCAAAAATCTAAAATTAGAAGTCTTAGGTACCTATTGAAATTATTTCTTTTATTTTAAAATCAATTGATGTTTTAGTCTATAACCCTCCATTAGAGGCATCTGAGTTACTTGAGTCTTATATACAGGAAGCGCATGATCCTCCTCTTGTCATTGAAAAAGTATTTATGATTAATCTTGAGAGAAGGCCTGATCGCCGTGAAAGGATGGTCAATTCGTTGACTGAGTTGCAAATCAAAGCGGACGTTGTGGACGCTGTTGACGGACAGTAAGTGGACATGAATTTTTATTGAAATCTTAAACCGGGGTAAAAATGCCTACTATTTGTCTCAACCACCAAGCAGTCAGTGAAAACGACATTGCATAAGTGAAGGGTGGCTGAAGGTAAGATGGGAAATGTGGCTGAGTATTTGGTTTTTATGGTGAGATCTATAGAGGCCCTGCATTTTCGAGAAAGTTTGAATTGTGCTCCACCTCCATACCAATTTCTTCCCCTCCTATGCAACCAAAAAACGCACAATACCAAAGTTTGTGAGAAAAATTACAGGAGTCCTTGCCTCTCTGCCCTAGGTATAGCAGGGGAAACTACACGACCACAAGTTTAGAACTGGATGGTCAATTGCTATGATGAGCACTCTGGCCGTTTCATTGCCTGGTGCCTTTTATTGTCTGCTGGGGAGGAGGTGGAGTAGGCCCAGGGATTGTGCGGGGATGCGTGGTTGTGGAGATGTCTTAAGAGAGTTGAAAAAGTTCGAGCTATTTTCGTTCATTCCAGAACTCTTAGTGTAAAATGAAGTGTCATAAACATTTAGCCTCCCTCTTCAATTATTCATTGAGTTTTAGGTACTTTTATTTATATATATAAATTTTATTAAGTATCAAATGATTTATTACTAAAACTTAAGTTGAGTCCTTGACCTGAGCATTGAGATAAGGGGTCTCTCACCCACAATAAACGGACACTTCGTACTGCAAAAGGCAACCCGGAAGATTCTTACTGCAGGCCGGACACTTCACACGGTCTCTGGATTAGGCCCTTTATAATCTTGGCTTCCCAAACTAGGACATTTGAACAAGATAAATACGTATAAAATAATCAAAACCTGGATACAAGGGACACGTATGTAAGGAAATCCTTGATATAAGGAAACATTTCCTGGTCCCACCCCCCACCAACCCAAAAGCCCTCCTGGAGCTTGCCCAGGAACGCCAACTTTCTCAGGTCTGCAAATTTCGGGAGATCCATTTCTGGGAAAACTTAAACTCCCCCCACTTCCACAACCTTCCCTTATCCACTATCATAACTTCCCTCACCATCGTGAAAATCGGGTAAAAATCGTGAAGTTTGTGAAAATTTGGAGATCAGACCAATAGTACCTACATAAATACGTCATGATTAACTTGTTAGTTAATTTTTTTTATTCATACTCCACTCACCCTCTGAATCACCTTCTGAACTTTATCTGAATACCCTGATCGCCAGCCTCTGGATACTCTTGACTCTACCACGGAGTAATCTGAATAACACCCTGATCTTCTGAATATGACCCTGGTTTTCTTGGTTTTTTCACGAGTTTTTGAGCCATGAAATACCCGTGTTTTTTTGCACTATCGATTCACTTTTTCTTTCGATCTACTAGGTACCTACCACGTTTTAATAAATTTTGCTTTTTATTAAGTTTTAGAGAGTTTTTTCTTTTTACCTGCCAGTAGTACGAATTGTCACCCTCAGTTTAAAATCGTTACCTGAGCAAAAAAGTTGCTACCTGAATTTATACCTGCTAATAGTACGAAATGACACCCCCAACAGTACGAAGTGTCCAGCTACAGAAAAAGAACAATAGACCGTACGAAGTGTCCGAAGTGTCCGTGAATCCTCACCCACACAGTTAGTCACTCCATCACGTTCAAAACCAAATGAAGAGTTTATTTAGATTTCGTTTATTTTATTCCAAACCAATGAATTTAAAAGCTCACACTTGCATTTTTGAAAAGTGATGGTATGGTGGGGTAAGGCGGAGATATGGGGGGGGGGGGAATTTGGTATTGGAGAGGTCCGTAAAGCCCGAAATTTTTTTAGTGGCCTTTCTATTGCATTAGCATTCCTTTGAGAAAGTTATGGGGTTCCTCCTCCATACCACTTTTTCTCTTATCTATTAATGTCTTCATTAAGTTTTTGTATTTTCTAGATATTAAATTAACATTTCCTGTCTCTTTAATAGATAAAATATGGTTGATAAGCCGAATGACTAAAAGTTTTCTACAAATAGTTTTTATTTACAATCATAACAAATTTTTTTTTTTGGCTTTCATCATGCCACGCCTGATTTTGGTCATAAAAGTCTTTTATCATGAGGGTGGGTTTTTATTAAAAAGGTTTGATAAAAAATATTTAGGTTTTGTACAGCTATCTATTTTGGGAGTTCACACTAATATGCTTGAAATATTAAACCATTGTGGACTAACGTGTCCTGAATTTTTTGTGTCTCTATGTTGTTTTGAGGTTGAAAAAACAAATATCGGTAAATAAACCGATCTTTTGAAAACTCTTCTTTGACCCTTGGCCACGTTCCAGGGATCATCAATTCACCATTGTTGGCGGAAGGTGCCGCTTTATTCCGTCATCTTTTTTTCCCTGTAGAAGTTGAGGACGTCGATTTTGATCATTTCGAGTTGATGCACGGGTGGTCTAGGCTGTAGGTGGGCCTAGAGGTTCGTGCTGAAATTCTCCTCTTTTTGAATTTCGCCTTTCGGAAGGGAATTGAGTCTGCAGAGGACGGTCCTTCTGCTCCTCCTCGTTGACGTCCGGCTCAAAAAATGCCTCGATCCTTCGCAGTTGATCCTGTTCGTATCGTGATTTCCAATTTTGCAGCACGCGATTATAATAGCGTATCTCATTTTTTTCATCGCATCCTGGAAAAAAAAACATTTATTTTTAAACGATTTTTCATCAAGATACGAAATGATCGAATTACTTCCCTTGGAATAATTCCTCTAAAGAAAAGGGTCGAAAGGGTAAAAGGATTAAATCGGCTCAAGGACAAATCCCCTATTTTGCTCGCTTGTCTGAAAAAGTACCTCCTAACGTTGAGATTGGCTATTCTGTATGGAATTACGTTAATTCTGTTAATTAAAAATGAGATTTCTAGTTTCAACTTTAAATGTCCAAAACTTCCTTGATGCTTAACCGACCTACTCCAACAATACACCGTTGGAAAGCTCTTTTAAAGGGCTATAAAAGTTGTCCTGTTAACTAAAACCCTCAGATGACTCCTTCACCTTGAAAAATTCATTCAAAAGCAATAACCCGAAAATCATTCTCCAATTTTTTCAGGCTTTTACAATTTTTAAAGAGGGTTACCAATTGTATGTAAAGACACCGACACCCACTTTAAAGGTCAAAATCCTGTAAAAATTTCATCTAATTCCTGTTAATGGTTTTCGAACAATAGAACCAAAACTTTTTCAATCTCTGCTACCAATTCGTAGGTCTGGGAAGTGGTTACGAATTTTTTGCTTTTACCTTTATTTCTTTCATCCTGGCTGCATATATACAAGAATTGATGGCGAACTTGAGTATTAAAAGGAAGTTGAAAAATGCGTTGATTTGAACTCTCGTCGATTTCAACTCGGGCCTTTTAATGAGGCAGTCTTCGCAGACGATTAAGAAATAAATAGTCGCCGGTAAATAGCCGAGGAGGATCGATCCAACGATTAGCATAGTCGTTCTGAGAGCCTTTTCGTTACGCTTTTCGTTACTTTGGTTTTCGATCTAAACAAACATCGGGGATTGGTTGTTTTTGTTCTTCGGATGATAAATTACCTGCGCCGTTCTCGAATAGGTCGATCCCGCCCTCCGAAACCTGTTTCTGTTCGCCTGATGCCTTCTGACGAGAAGATAAATATGAACGTAGATAGCAACCATCAATGCCAAACTCGCTAAAAACACGTAGGATGTCGTACTTCGGAATGTCTTATTAAAAAAAAATCTAAAAAGAAAAAAACAACAATTTAATGTATTTGAGAAATCGGATTGACAGGTTGTCGCATTGTAAAGGATCTCAATCCGATCACCATAGATTTACTCGATTGTGCAGTGTGATTGACTAAATCCGTCGTTTTCGACGAAGGAGAAGTAGGTGAAGAGCGCCGCCGGTGGTAGCATCCATAAAAGGACTTCGATGGCGAGAATGTAGCGAATGGTCATGAGCGCTGGGTACTGCAGGGGCTTCCTTATTCCCAAATAATGGTTCCCTGCTAACGCGACCAAATGTCCGATCGTAGTGTACACCGAGCCCATTCTGAAAGCTTCGAAAGCCAACATGTAGCAACTCCCGAACAACGTGATCTTGTAAACGATCGGTAGCAAGCTGTTAATGAATAAACCGATCCCGACAGTAGCACACGCCCAAATGTCAGAGCCGACCAATGACAAACTTATATGAAGTGTCGGGCTTATCGGCTTCCTCACCCAGCAAACCGACATCAGTATAAACGTGTTCACCGTCACCGAGATCATGCAGCACGCGATCATCGGAATCGTGACGTAAGCATAAAGCCTTCTCAACGAATCGTCGCTGTCTGGACTCGTGTCATTGAAATAGTCCGTTTCGTTCTCCATCATCTGAAACAATTTGAAATCTATCTAAAACTTAAATTTAACAATATTAACTACCACCCACTTATTCTAAATGTAAGCGAATGTAATTTACATAGTATCTAAAGTCTAAGGTTTCAACAGCCTCACGGTCAGAACTCAATTTATACGATCCAATTTTCATTCGTTCACCCGTCACGTCCAAAGACCTTTTTCGGCCAAATATATACTCCCCCCTTCTTTTTTTAGCCAATTCGGCGTAATTTTAGTAAAAAAATGTCGTGTAGCTAACCGACCATCGCGAAAACGTGTTCGAGGTCGGATTTCTATGGGTGTTTGACATGCCAATCTTAATTAGATCCATTAGGTTCATTTTCGAAAAATGCCATGGAAATATTGATAGTTTTTACGCCAATTATTCATTTAAATTTTTTTAAAAATTATTTTAGACCTGCAATGAATTTAAAGTCCATTTATGATGCACTTAGCGATTTTAAGCCCAAGTAACTTTTATATGTATCTCTTTTAAAGTAAGAGCTTTCTAACGGTACAAGTATTCATAAAATTGGTCAAAAAAATGTGGAAGTTAAGGACGTTTAAACTTACAGTCATGAAATCGCATCACATCGATGTTAATTTTTGAGAAACGTCCATTTAGGTATCTACTTCTGAGAAGAAGAAGAAAAAAAATTGTGACCAATATTATTTGAAGTGAGATAAAAAAAATAGTCTCAAGGAAAAGAGGATGAGTTCGTTAAGGGGAAAGGGAGTAAGTCAACATTCTGGCTTTTACGAGAGGTGGAAGGATAGAAGACGCCCTTCTTTATCAAAAACTGTTGAAAAAACTTTCGGCCCTTTTAAAAAATAAAAAAGAGTTTAATATAGAACAAAAGGAAATCTTGTTTTTCTTTTCCTCTAAACGATTCTTACCACTCGGGACCCTTTTATTGCTGCCGAACGGTCATATCTTCTGCCAATTTAATTTCTTCTAGAAAATTTTTGCCGCTCCACGGGTGGATAAAACAAACTAGTTGTTTAAATGATTTTTTATTGTTGGACCGGTTTCGACGAACTTTTCGTCATTATTAACATAACTGTTCATAAAATTTGTGATGGAAAATTAAAAAAGTTCTTTTGTCTAAGATTTTTCTTCTTTCTTATCATGGATGATTATTTATGTGGAAACAAAGAAATGATTTAAAATAGAAATTTATATAAAATGAAATAAAAGTCATAAACGGTAACCGTTTGAATCGGAATGAATAAAAAGTGGTTTTTTGAGAAGGTCGAGCTACAGTTTGAAAATTCCTTGAATTTAAGAACTCCACCAATCCATAACCAATGAAATTTAATTTCTTGTTATACCGTCGACTCCGGCTATAGTAAATCCAAAAAATTCGAACGAAGGTTAAAGTTTTTAGGTCGGCAGGCTTATTTTAGGGACTACAGAACTTATATAGGTACCTACTATGTCAATATTGAATAGAATGGGTCAAAAAATTTATTTATTTGAAAAATTTTTAAGTATTTTTTAACTAAAACCGGATTTTTACTATATCCGAATTCACTATAACCGGATAAATTTATGTAGAAATAGACACAAATGAAACGGGACCCAGGTGAATTTTTACTATAACCGAAATTTTACTTTATCCGAAGTTACTATAACCGGAGTCGACTGTAGAACGTAACAGTTAACTCGGTGTTTAGTTGTTATGTTGCCTATTCCGAACTCGTAACTATTAAATGCACATATAGGTAGTTAGGAATGGATATTTCCCACTCTTGTAAATACAGCCTTTTCATAATGCGGTTTCTACTGAGGACTCGCTCTTAATTTTTTAAAACCTATAGGCTGCAAGCCCGCACAACATCGACAGATACACCCTACATCCATTATGTTCCCTACGTTCCTTTACGTCTTCAGTTGCAGCTTTCAGACAATCGTTAGGTTTATTCCTATCAAATTTTTCAAAAGTATTTTCTCAAGTTTAAAATAAAACAAACACATACCCGCGACCTCATAAATGATTCAAAACGTCCCTCTAGACAAACTACCCAGGTTTAATTAATATTCATAATAAACTCCCACGTAGAAACAAAAGTAGATATTCTCGGTATAATTTTGTGTGTGAAAAATAACATTTAAAGCAATTTTTCATCAAAAATTTCCGCCTAAAAAGACAGCTAATGACGTGGTAGGCGTTTGTGATATTGAATGTTCATTTTATGGTCGAAAAAAATGGGGCTTTTTAATTAAAAACTCTGATTGAACGCGATAACGTTTGAAATTTCATATATGAAAAGGCAAAAGTCAAATGTTGCAATTATCCCGGACTCGAAATACACCCCAAAGATAAATTACGACCTTCGCAAAGATATATGATGATTCCCAATGAAGTAAACAAGGAAAAAACCCAATTCGACGAGATCTTTTAATTTTTTTGTTTTTTCCACAAAATATTAAAAGGATCCAACTTTTATGTTAAACAAAACTTTTACTACTCTTCCTTCTTTTCATGACACCTAATAAAACTTTTGAACCTAACAAACCTTAAACTTAAATGCACGTATCCTCTGTTACTTTTATGCTATACATTTTTTTGTATTCGAAAAAAAAAAAAAATCCGCTAAAAAAACTTCATTGGTTTTTTAGGTAATATTCGTATTCCATGTAAGAATTTACACATAAATAGGGTATCACGTTATAAAGATCTTTTACCCAAAAAATGATTTATTCAGGTTTTCAGGATGTCTGAAATTTTTCACACTATCTCGATTCTTCAATATCCGGGTCACAGATTGCAATGAAAATGACATGAGAATGAAATCGTCTCATTGTGCAGTATTAGATGAGGTTGTGAGTTGGGAAATTAAATCAGCATTCAATTTTGGGGGAGGTGAGGTTTCGAGGAAAGTGCGGGTAGGTTAGGGAAGTGATAGGAGGGTGGGGGAGTTGGCTAATTTTGGGCTATTTAGTGGTTGTGTAGAGGTCTCTAGAGCCCTGAATTTTTGAGGAAGTTCGAGTTATGGTGTTCTTCCTCCATACTATATTTTTATTCTCGCTTTTTTCTTTGAATTTATGTGTTGAAATGAAGCCTCAATCGATAATTCATCACTATTAGTGGAATATTAATTATTCTCAGAATCCTTCGTTCTTTAATTCTTCAGCTATCATAGTTGCATCTAAAGGGAATCGGTTTTCGAACCTTTCTAAATTATTATCTAGAAGGGTGAAATATACGAAAAGAGGTGGATGACTTATAAAAGGTCGTAACTTCGTTTGTATTTGACATTTTGATTCTTATTCAAAGTTGACCGTGCTTGGAGTTAGACAAAAGGTTAGAAAAAGTAGGACCGACCAAAACTTCCCCTGACATTAATTTTGCTTAATGGACTTTTTTTTCTTCCCTTTCTTTTTTCTTCGTTTAAAATTCACATTAAAAACTAAGAGTGAAAATGAGGTTTTGAATAAAAAAAATATCTAATTTTTTTTATTTTAATTTATTTTTTATTTTTAAATCGTCACCTTGAGGAAGATTTGGGTAATGTGTTAGCTCCGTTTGGATTAAGTTTTCAGGGTGGACAAAGGTACGAACTTTTCGGCCCGCCCTATAGCCTTCGAACTTTAGAATACGTTTAATTCTACCACTTCCTTTTGAAAAAGATAAAAATGTGGACAATTTTGTGTCCTCTGAATGAATTCACCTGTTGACACTTTTATTTATTCACTAACTAATAAAAGAAGAAAAAAACAAAAAAAAGCTGCCTCTCTAACCTTTTATGTATAAATTCCTTTAAGGTTTTAATAGTCTTTAATAAACGAAGTAAAAGGCCGAGCGATAAAAATTCGAGAAAAAAAATTTACTTTGTTCTAAAATTAAAAGCGTAAAAAATAAAAGGGAAAATTGCCTCTCCTGCTTCTTTTCGCTAGTTTTACCCAAAATTCGATCGCAGTTAAACGATGGGAAGCACCGTATTGGCAATAAAGATTAGTTTCTAAATTATTAATGGTTACTACGGTGAATTATTGATGTCAGCCTAGTAGTAAAGTTGGGTTTATATCGCTCCAGACAGTTATTACTGCATAAATAATAAACAAAGTTCATTTTATTTTTATTTTAAAAAAGTCCGTTTTTACTCTTTTGACTGGAAAACACATTTTCTGATTTCATGACGTTGCAACCTCCGTAACTTCCACTTTTGTTGACCGATTTTGTCGATGTTTATACCGTTGGAAAGTTCTTGGAAAAGCTACAAAAGTGAATTTATGCTTGAAATCATTCAGACCTTTTCCTTAGGTCATAAATGGTCATAAACGTTAATTGGTGGTCGATGTACCTAACCATTGAAGTTTTATTTTTCGAATACATTTATTTTATGTTTTATTGGGTAAGAACATGTTTGTATAAGGAGTTTGTTATTATGGTGGGTGGTACGGTGAAAGAAAGGCGATAAAAAAGCGAGGGAAGAAAAAAGGGGCGAAATGGGGCGCAGAGCACTCGTTAAGGACTTATCCGAGGAGAACGGGGGCGGAGGACCATGAGTGGTGACTCTTTAGGTGGGAGAATTGGCTAAAATGTGTTTTGAACGAACAACCCCACGGGAACCTCAACACGTATTGCGGTCGAGATAAAGCTTCGCTAAGGCTCTTAGGAATTTACACGCGAAACTTTAACAAAGCTCTAAACAATATGAAGCGAAAATTCATAACATTTCGGACGGAAATTTACTTATGGAAACTAGTAATGGAAATTTAATTTAAATAGGTACAAGGAAATTATTTGAAAACTTTCTCGCTAAAAGGGTTTTCTTCCTGAGCCACATAGGCCATAATGATTCAAAAATGTTATTACTTCGTCAAATTAGGGCTTCTTATTAGGTCGAATTGGGCCTTTTAGCGGACTTTTTTTTTCTCTTACAAGACCAAACTTGCCAGCTGTTACCAAGACGTTGCCTCCCTCAGGGGCCACTCCATCAAGACGTTAAGGTTTTACCGGTTTAGCCTACTATAGTAGTCACCCTTCTAAACGCCCCGCAATCCTATCTAGTCCGCTGGGATTATTCATTCGCCTATTATTCAGCAACTAGGTGTGTTAATAAGGTTATTATATATAGCTTTGAAGCACCTAGATTGAAAAAAAAAAGTGGTTACCAGCATCTAGTGGGGTAAACTGTGGTTTTCAGCCCATAATTATGGACTCAGGTTAATAGTATCTACTCCCTATGTGGGGTGATGGGCTTCACAGCATCTAGTGCTTTTCTTTCCCCTCAAGCCTATCGTCGTCCTAGAAGAAAAATGAATACATAATATACAATAGAATACCTCCTGAGTCCTGTGGGCCCTCAATAAAGTTTTTGGGTCTTCTTTTTTATCTCTGATTTGAGGGGCGAATTTTTTTCTAAATTTAAATGCGAACATTATACTTTACATAAATGATTCCCAAATTGATTTAGCCCCTGGAACGTGTCCAAAGCGACCGAAAATTAACGGCCAGGATATCGGGCTCAATTCAAAGCAGTGGGGTAAACAAAACCATTATTTTATTGTTAAAATGTTTTTTTCGCTTACCTGATCTTTCAGTACGAGTCTTTAATTTCCAATGCCATCAATCTAAAAAAAAAGAAAAAATGTTGAAAACAACGATTTTTCGATGATTAAATTCATGATATTCGACCGTGTGTAAAAATAACGATTCCGTCCCTTCATGCGTAAATAAAGGGAAGCTATTATTATTCTGGTAATATCTAGAAGGAGAGGTCGGTTTTTTCAATCTCTTGAAGTGGGAAAGCTTTTAAATTTATTACCTCCTCTTTTTTTATTAGAAGCTGTTCTACGTGTACGATTCGCCGGCATAGATTCCTGATAACCCTTCACGTTTCTGTTATCTGATAAACCAGAAGTTTATGTTTGGATTAAAGACTTTTAAAGTTAGGAAGAACATGGTTTCTACGTGGGAGGACGTAAGTTAATTCTAACTTCCGCTCTTCTTGACTTAAAACCTTGAATTTCATCAGTGAAATCGGTATAAAAAAGTCTTATTTAGAACTCCAATGAATAATGGATTTTTCATTTATGGAAATTTCCTCAGCGCAAAAAAATGTTGATTCTTAATAAATTTTCTTTTAATCAATTACCCATTCGTTAAAAAGTTTTAAAAAGAAGCTTCCAGGGATGAATGTCAAGAAAATAGAAAGACATAAAAACTTTTAAGTAGTGATAAACTCCGAAATTTTGATGAATATCTTCCCCTTTAAACTTTTTTCTCCTGAGATTTCACCCTAGAGGAAAAATTAAAGTAAAAATGTCAAAAAGTCTTGTTTTTGTACACTAACTTTATCAAAGTCCTCAAATTTATGAATAATCATCGCTATTGATTCGAAATTAATGATTGCAGTCATTACGTCTATTAATCATTATGAGCTATTCAATCAAGTAATTTCCAACCCTCTTTTCCTATCTTACTAATTACCTACGATAACGAGTCTGGTTAATAAAAAAACATAAAATTTGTATTTTTTTTTAAATTATTGAAAAGACGAAAGAGTTCCGATGGACACTCGGGTCAAAATAGGGTGTGGAAGAGTATAGCTCGAACTTTCTGAAAATTCGGGGCTCTGTAGACCTCTCCACAAACACCAAACACTCTCCCCACCATCACCCACACCTCTCCATACCCTCTACTCTCTCATCCCCCTCCACAACCCCCACTCTTCTCACCTCTCCTAACCCCTCCTGACCTGCCCCCCCACAATAGCCACTCTCATCACCTCTCCTACCCACCACATCCTTCCCTCCCACCTCCCCCAACCAGTCTAGATAAAACCATTTTTAAACAATTTCCCTACATAATTCTTCATTCCTTTGTAGGTAATTTGTCTGAGCTCGAGCGATCACCATGGTAACAGGTTACGATTGTGTTTATACAACACCGCGATAAACCAATCAGTTTCTCCCACTTTAGAAATAATAAACCACAGTTCAACCAAGTTTAAAAATTTGTCACTTTCAAAGGGACGGTAATTAATTAAAAAATTGAAAAGAACAATCCCTTTACACAAAGGGTTAATAATTAATAAGGGAACTAAGCTCGACGTTTTAAGGGAGGATGAAAGTGATATGAAAATTATGACGTCACTAGGGCAATAAGGGTATAATGTACGAAGATCGATGACGTAGTCCTTTTGAAACTCAATCTTTAGACCATAAATATTTCGATCATAATCTTTCAAAATAACGCATTTTCGTTCGAATTCTACTCTAATTGTATGTTTTCCATTGAAAATCATAAATCAAGCCACCTTGAGAAACCATTATTCATCTAGTGTTTAAATTAATTGTTTCACGACGAAAAAAAGCTTTTACTTCATTACGTGGTTTTTTTTTATCGTTACCTCACACTCTTGTCCCAAACTTCCTTGAAAGTTAAACCCTGTCAGACCCTTACACACTCCATTACAATCAATTGTCGAAGGTAAAATATATTATCAAACCCTTTTTTTAGAGTTACCTAGTACCCTTTTTTTAGAGAGAGAATTATAATTTAAATTTTCTTTTATAAATAACACGTGGGAGAGGTCCAAAGGTTGTAGACGTGCTGTGAAATCCAAGCATACAAATCCAAAAAGACAAATGGAACCCACAAAAGAGTAGGACTCCATCTTGCAGGAGGCGTCACGTATACAATTAGTGGACAAGATTTATCAGCATAGGTGCATCGAAATCATTTATAAGCGTCAGTTTATCTTAATAAATTAAACGTCCAACTCTCGTGATTGGAAGCAGCCAGGGGAAAAGTAATAATGGAATTTCTTTTAATTAAATAACTTGAAACTGTAAATGGGCTTTTAATTGCTTTATAAGCGCCTTTCTTTAATGCACTAATAAAGACAGTTTGTTATGAAAATCTTCAAAATAATAAAAGAGAAGTAGCCTCGGAAAGCAGCCAGGGCGCAATGAAACTGTGAGTCCGCTTATGAGGACTTATCTAAGCGATTTTTTCTATTAGCAAATCTTTTAAAGAACTTTCCAACGGTATGAATAACGACACAATTTGTGGAAGTTATTGACAAGATTAGGGTTAAAGGGAGTGCTAAGCGCTTTTTCTCTGGGTGGGGATGTGGGGGGAGTATTCGATGTGGAGAGATCTGTAGAGCCCCGAATTTCCGAGAAGGTTCAAGTGCTGGAATTCCACCTCCATTCCATATTTTCAATTTGCAATCCTTCATAATATTTCTACTTTCCTCATAATAATTTAACCCTTCGTTTCTAGAGGACTTAAATTTAATGCCCACCTACTCTATTTCATTGCTTATAGTCTATAGTCTACAATATATTATAATATCGATGCGAGCTTAACTCTCCAAGTTTCTAATTAGGTACTTGATAATTTATAGAGTTTGGTAATAAATGAAAAATAATAAAAGCAGCACAGGATGAAAGGATTTTGGAAGCGTCCTATGAAGAAAATTCACGGAGCGAAAAATTGACTGGGAAAAAGAAAAGAGCTTGCATATGATGGTTTAAACAAAGTGAACCTTCCTTATTTGTCATCCCGATAGGATAAAAAGTTGGGGATAATTTTTTACCCTTCCACCTTGTCTTTTCGCTTGAAAGATGCACGATATCCGACGATAAATCGTATATTTTGTTCCCCTACAGATGGATTTTTGTCGCGACGTTTTCCATCCGATTAGACCCAGAGCCCGATCAGCTTTCGTGACTTATTCACAAACCAGAAAATCAATTTTTTACCTAAACCACGTTTGGATTAGTGGGCGGAACTACTTAAGTGAAAGCGTGTAAACTGTCCCATGTCGTTGGATTATCGATAACATATTGAACAACTTCGTCTTCTATGGCGTGAATTAATATTTACCCTGAAATGAAAATCTTTATTGACCGTTCATAAAGGGCCCTTTAAAATTGGAAGCCTTATTTAAATATTGCTAACGTTATTTGCTTTTAAATGTTGTTCCTTATCAAAGGGGGGGGGGATTTTATATGGAAATATGACATCGGTTTCTCCCTAAAGAAGACGACGCCGGCAAAATGTTAGTCATCCTTATCAGTGGTTTATTTTTACTCATAAAAAAAAGTAGACGGGGAAAATATGACTTTTAAAAATGCATACAAAAAGGTAAAGAAAGAGTCACGTTAATGTTCCTAACCTCCAAAATTTTAAAATGTGGTATCATGAACTTTCTCAAAGGGGTTCTACTGACCTCTCCACTACCAATGACCCCGTCCACCTGCTATTCAAACCCTTCCATAATTTTGTCCATCACCTCCTCGACCCACCTCCCCCATTTCCCTTCACCTCCCCCAACGGAATAATCATTTTAAAGAAATACTATAATCTAGAAACGCCGATATTGCATAATAATATAGTCAAAGACATATTAGATTCTTATCTCGGTTGATGGTTCCGAAATGACTAAAATTGATCCCCTCTCATTGTTCTAAAACTCGAGCCCCCGTCTTATCTAAACGTCAGACCGTAAAGACTCGCGGTTAATACGTTCCGGGATCGGTTCCCCTCAGATGAATCGATCCCAGGATAAGGGATGAAATCCGACGGAATCTCAAAAGGTTCGCGAACGAGAAAAGCGTCCAGAATTCCGAATTCCATTAATGGGATCTTGTCTCGGAAAATGGAACAAGAGGGAATTCCTGTTCTTTTTATAACCGGAGAAATATTTAGTATCATTTCTATTTGCCAAGTTCAAAGATAAACCAGTTTTATACTGTCAGTTTTCCCTTTTAAAAAAGGCAAATATAAACATGAAAAATGGTCTAGTTGATCCCCATTGAAAAACCATTCACCGCTTCAAAACCAACGGCTTTTTCCAACTTGTCATATACAGCGAATAATTAAGACGGATTTGACATCTAGATTTTTAGAAATGCCAAGATATATGGAAATGACGTCCCACTTTTCCCAACGGACTTGTCAAAAAAATTGTTCATCTTTTATTCGTATCGACGTTTATACACAGAGGGATCAGGATTGCCATTATTTAATAATTCTATGGACTTTAGAGACGTCAGCTTAGGTTAGTTTCCTTTAGAGAAGGGCTAAACCTTTTAAGTGGCTATAAACTTTCATTTTTTCATTAGTCTTATTTTTAATGAAATTCTCAGCCTTTTTCATGAGGCATAAATTTTTTAACTTTCAAAACCTAATTTGGCACTTGAAGTCTCCTCTGAATTATTGAGGGAGAAACAAATGTTTTGATATGTCTTAAAACGAAATAAAAATAAGGGAAGAAATTGAAAAACGTACTCGTAGTAATGGAGAGAAGCCAATAAACTGAATTCTCTTTGTAGCCTTTTGTGTAGCTAGGAAAGAGATTTCCAGAAATGAAGGAATAGGATGACTTTAATTAAAAGGAAAAACCTCTCTTTCTCCCTTATTTTCGGACACGTAATAAACATCGATATGGAGAAAAACCATTTCAAACTTTTTCCTTCCTCATAATTGATGTTTTACGTGTTTGGTTTTTAAAAAACCACCTAATAGCAGTTTTACAACCATTATTCTTCAAAGTTTAAAATTTTTATAATTAACCCTTATTATAGAGTGGACTATAAATATTAAAAATTGAACGTTAAAAAAGTCTTTTGCATTTTTTTTTCTCAATAAACCACGTTTTTCGCAATTTATCTTCTATTGAAGAATTTCAACAAATTCTCTCTCTTTTGTTTTGAAGACTTTAAAATTCACTTTTTGTGATTGAATCGCTTAAAAAATAAATAAATAAATAAAAATTTAGTGGAAGGGAAAAACGCTATATTTGTGTTGGGCAAATCAAGTCGCTAACAAGTTGTTAAAACTTTCTCTCTGGAAAGCCAATCTCCAGGCAGAAAATTACAGACTTGAAACAAGAAAATTAATCGTGATGCAAGTCAAAAGAGATACTTTAACCACTTATTTTATTTATAATAAAATATTAAAAAGTAACTCAAATGAGAAAATTGTGGATTTATTTGTTTTGGATTAATTTAAAAAAAAATGTCCCTCAAATGATACGTTTTCAAATTATTTTCGGGACGTAAATCATGTAAATTTATAGAAGAGCGGATCTATTGTTTTGTGAGCCGTATTCCGGTTCTATTATATTCGAATTATTCTGGTATAAGAGGGGGGCCTTTTGGCGTATAGGAATCCAGGATTAAAGGATAATGAGATGGAAACTTTAGTGCTTTCCATTTTGACCGCGTATTGCTGACAATTATGCCTCCGACAATGGAAAAGGCCCTTAACAAAACAGTTTCACTAATTTATCGAAGAAGTTAGAATGAAGAGGTGTTTTAACGTGTTCACGAATCCTGAGGACCCAACGGGAGGGTATGGGAGGTGGTGGTGAAAGGTGGGGATGGCCGAGGAGGGTTAGGAAGGTGGAGGACCTGTTGGGAGAAAGTTGGGGAGGTGGAGGGAATGAGGATTTTGTGGGGAGTGATTAGAACTTGGAGGGTATAGTTGACTGTTTGATTTATTTTATTTATTTATTTATTTATTTATTTTTTTTTCATTTTAAAAATTTATTTAGGGCAGAAATTAGGTCGGATGGATGGCAGACCTTAGGGTG
Organism: Orius laevigatus; assembly: GCA_018703685.1. Classification (NCBI taxonomy): domain Eukaryota; kingdom Metazoa; phylum Arthropoda; class Insecta; order Hemiptera; family Anthocoridae; genus Orius; species Orius laevigatus. The sequence continues at coordinate 106,375 of JAGWEN010000201.1, read as the reverse complement.
GATGGAGGGCAGACCTAAATACGGATGGGGAGGGTAGACCTATTTTTAAATGTTATTTTATTTACCTATTTAGTTATTTTTTTCCTCCCCAAATTGTAACTTTATAATCCTTGAAATACCTTATCAGTCTTTCCGTTCCCATTTTTTGTTACTATTGAACTAAAAATTGTAACTTTTTCCAACATTTCCCTAGCTAAGTATCTTTTCTTCGGAGTTTTCCCTTAAGAGCTATAAACGAGTGGAAAATCGTGACGGTTTTTCCTGAAACCTTTGATTTCCCAGCAGTTGACTTATTCGAAAAATATTTAATTTTTAAATTAATTCGAATCTAAATCTCATGGGGGAGAACAAAACAACATAAAATATGTTAATCAAACTGCCCCAATGAATATTTAACACGTTCATTTAAATGTTCGCGCCAAATAGTTCAACTCTACAACTACAGCAACAAAACTCGTTTTATTAAAATTATCGAGCAATCAAGTTTAAATGGAAACAAATTGAATCATTTTAAAATTTATATTTGGTCAAACATTACACTTACAGGCGTGAACTTTTCTCAGATATAAAAAAAAGAAGCTTCTTTTTTTTCTTTAACAAAAACTTTTTTAATTCAAGAAAGTAGGTAAATACATAACTTGAAAATAAAACAAGTTTAATTAAGTTGAAGGTATGATTTATGTAAGGAACTTTGTTTTTTCCGTATTCGCACTCTTGGAAATTAATGCCATCTTTCGTGATGAAGGGTGGCTTTTTAAAATCTTTATATCTTCTCGACTCCATCATTTTACTCAATGGTTTATTATTTCCCCAAAGGAAAAAAGAGTCGCGAATGTGTCAATTTTTCTGAAAAGGGAAGATAACGATTGAAAAACGTCAAAATCGAACAATAGAGCGAACACTAGTTTTGTGACCTCGCTTTTTTTTGAAAAGTTTGATTAAAATCTGTGAGGGACATCTGACGGCTTTTCCATGTGTGAATTTCAAAGTCAATATCGAAGTCCTTAAGTCGGTCAAATAGCTTGAGAGTGGGGGGAAGTAGGAAATTTGTATTTTTAGAAACTGAATTCCCTCTCGGTTCAGAACCCCACTTAAAGTAATCCTTTTCAATGATGAAGGTCTCAAAAGGGACATCTGTGCCCCTTATTCGCTTCGTGGGGGAGAAAAAAAAATTTAAGCGTTTATTTTCCAGCGGCGTGAAACGTTTTATTATTTTTTTTCCGCCTTAAAATGTCATTATTTATTGTGCCTAAAACGCATAGTTGACATTTTTTCGTCTTCCCTTTTTTTCGTTATTTTATTGCTTGGAATCGTTTAAATTGTCACATAACTTTTTCTTCTTATTTTTTAGGGGAATTTCGTTAGAGAAAGGCTATAGGATGCCTTTGTTTCGTGATTAAAGTAGGATCGCGAAAATATAGGTAATTAACCAGAGAACAAAACCTATAGAAAATTGATGGAATCCTGCCAAAGGCCAGTTTTAGACACCTAATTTTTCCTTTTAAATTATGTAAATATTTTAGTAAATATTTACAAACTGTGCAAACACAGTTTAATCCCTTTTTGGCCCATTAAAAAAAATCATTTTTGTCTAGATTCGGTGCAGTACATATTTCTATTACGAGTGACAGCCTGTAATATCTTTAATTTTCTTGATTTCACTTTTCTTCCACCCATTTATTTAAATGTTAGCTTTTCAAATATTAAAAGTGAGAGAAAAAAAAAATTACTCTTATTTATTCTAGACGTTTGAAAAACTTTATGAATGTTGTATGAAGAGTGCTTGTACTGATCTTAAATATAAAATAAAAAAGGAGTTGAAATGATATTTTAGTGTGGCAGGTGTTTTTAATTTTTCAAGACTTGAACTTCTTTTGGTCGAAACTTTAATCCAAACTAATGGCCGGGCGGTGGTAGAATTCCTTTATTTTTTCCGGCGGCCATTCCAGATTCTGAAATCGTTTTGATTAACGCCTTTTCTACTCTCGGATTATGGAAATTCCCTTCAACTACCTCATTGTAATAAAACGAATTACCTATCCTCGCTTTTTGTAAATCGCCTTATTAGATTTCCGAAAATCAAGGCTTTTTCTAGTTAACTAACTAAAGTTATTATAGAAGTGCGATAGAGGAAGTTATCTTGAGACGCGGGAATTTTATTTTCTTTGGCGAGTTTTGCGGGGGCAGTCGTAATATTAGGCCATCAAGGAAATGCACATTCTAGACTCGAACTTGGATTATGCTCAAAACTATACGACCTATAAACGCCATAATTTTTTTTATTTTATTTCTTTCGTAAAAATGGCTTAAAAGTGGTGGAATCTCTTTTGCACATTAAATTTTGAGAACGAGGTTTTAGCGGATTTCAAAAGGTGGTGAAGCTATCGAGGTTGGAGATCATTCTTGATAAGGATGCTCTGTGGATCACAGAAATTATAGCAATATTTGTTATTTAGCACTTTAGATGAAGTGCAAACGACTACTGTTAGCTGGAGGGGGTTGAAAGTAACCACAGGGGTGACTGAAATCCAATTTTATCTTAGCAAAAAGTGCTTTAGCTAAAGGGTGTTTTAACGGCCAGCTAGACTGGACCAGCCGATTTTCTGCCATACTTTTGACCTGGGTAAACCCCTCCTGAATTGCGAGGAATTTGTTAAAATCAATAACTTTTGGATCCGACCTACAGGGTGGTCCATTGGTCCTATCAAAAAAATGTTTTAAGTAAAAGTTACTGGAAATCAAGCGTAGAATCGAATTCTATCGTCAAAACATTGGATTCGTATTTCAAACAACAAAATTAGGTTCATTCTGGAGCACCCTATATGTCAGATCCAAAAGTTATTGATTCCAATCGATTCCTCATTCAAAATCAAGGGGGGTTTGCTTTAATACTTTTTCCTTCAGGTCAAAAGTCTGGCAGATAATCGTTCGTCTAGTCCACTCTAGTTGGCACACCCTGTGTAAAAGAAACTTCTTAGGTACCTATGGTATGGTTGGTACATAGATAGTAGATATATAATAAGTTCATTTGAGTTTGAAACGGAAGACTTTGACCTATTTGGTCTTATACGTTCGTTTAAAAGATATATATACATATAGGAGTTAGTTATATTGAGTTAGTTATAGTATTGTAGTTATACGTTTAGTAGATACATATATTACATATAATAGTTAACAAAAATAATCTTAATTAACTTGTAACCGAAGTGATTAGTTCAAAAGAGCCATTTTGTAAAATAGCCTCCTACACCCATCAGTCAACCCACAGAGGAATAGGAATTGCGACCTAAGAGGCCTCGGGTTAAACCGACCGGGTGTCTTTTCACGGAATAAATCACTCTCGAAATAACCACGGATCCCATTTTTCAACCACGAATATATTACAGCCTCTTTCCTCAAATGAAAAACACGTTTAAAACACCCAAAAACGACACCAACGTCTTGAAAATCGAGCTAAAACATGCAAATCTTCAGTACACCATCTAATGGGACGGTAAACACCTCCATGTTTATCAATTAAACTGTTAAAATAATTTAAATATTCGTATCCGCTGACTTGGTGTTTGCTGGATAACCCTGGGGGTAAATTTTTTCCCCCTATAGGAAGTTGATCACTTAGACTTTTAAATTCATCTTTTGGCAAAAAGTCCTTTCACAGAAAAAGGCAGACAAAAAGGGTACGACATATACATACATCTAAATATCATTATATGGTTGAGTAAAGAGAAAGGAAATAAGACAAGGAATATCGATTCTACCTTAGAAGACGAGGGAATCATGTAAAAAAGCTTTTTTTTCTCTTTTTAAAGGTATAGTGAGGCCATTTTTAATGTGAAGATCCTCTCTATTTTTTTTGCACAGGGAGGACAGGATCTTTAATCACTTCTTGACCACTGAATGATAAATCGAGGAACCTTTTCAATCTCACCTTCTCGAATAGGCGAACAAAACCTCGATCAATCTTAAAGTTTCTTTCAAGCAACTTTTGATTACGTCATTCTTTAAGAGCTTCATAGAAATTGACCGAGACTTGTTTGTCTTGTGGAAACGATTGAAAACTTTGTGACACTTCAAATCCTGGCTTAACTTGTCAAAGGAAATCTTAAAGTCAAAACAACCGCAGGTTTTACATTTTACATCCCTTTTTTCCATTGATTACACAAAGCGATAAGGATACGTCGTCGTTTGGCCAATCGCCCTCCTCAATCCCTATTTGGTTCGTTAGTGCTAATTGTTGGCTCGCCCTCAGTCCCTTTTATGTTATTTTTGTGCTCAGAATCCTATTTTAAGATCATCTCGTTATAAACCTCATCTTCAACTTTCACGGACAAATTGAACTGAAAACTTTTCACCCTCCATTTGATTTTCACTGCGGATTTTTAATTAAATTCCGATTTATTGACAATTTTCTGCTTTTTCGTGGACTATTCAAAAATGGCTTAATCCTGAGGCAAACATGTCGAACGATTCAAAATTAGTTAAAGAATCAATTTTATTTAAAAAACCTTTGGTACATAAAACATGTTCCAACTTGAAAATGACGTTTTTCTTCTCCCAATAATTTCCCCCTCTCAGGTATATTATTCTAACTAAATCGCGGATTTTTTTTTCTCCCTTCGTTCTAAAAAAATATTTCATCGATTAAATTTTAATTAAAAGTATGTATTTTTATAAAATATAACGTTATAAAAATATCAATCTAAATTCAACGATTTTTTATCAATCTAAAATAAACGATTTGTATAAAAAAAACTCAATTTATTATTTTATTTTTTTTTATTTTTCAAAATTAAATTATGTAATATATATATATTTTTTTTTGAAATTGTAAACCATCTTGTTCGGGGAAGGGTCAGATATGAATGAGGGGCCGAATCATCCCAATTATGTCCACTTCATTTCATTAACGACCTCATCTCGACGATTGGAACGTCAAGTTAGACATTCATTTCTATGGTATTGAGGGTTTAATTTAAATTTTTTTTTATTGTTGTTTTATTTTTAAATAAACACAGTACAGAAAAAGATTATAGCAAAAAGGGAGGTTTTAACAACAAAAAGAGCGTTCAAACAACACAAAGTGAGTTCTGCCATCAAAAAGGTCTGGTCTGGTGCTTATCGAAGTGGGACTCCAGTAAAAGAAACCATTAACAGAATCCCCTTCCCTGTATATTGTGAAAATTTGGTGAAGATAGAAAAAAAATGCGTAAAATTAACAGCTAAAAGAGCGTTCGAACATCTGAAGAGGATTTGCTACAGTAAAATGGGCGTTTTTACCGCCAAAGCTCAGAATATGAAGTCCTTGAAAAATGACGAAACTTTTCAAAAAGTGGGTTCTCTACAGACCTCTTCATTGGTGTGGCCTCGTTTCTATATACCATAACCTCCTGAGACCCTCCGACCCTGTATATGGTGAAGATTGGACCAGAATTGCGAGGTGTTCCAATAATTATTGGCAACGTACGGTTGGACGGACGGTGGGACAGTCAAACTCATGTCCAATAATGGCCAAGGGTCACATTCACTATTAAAAATAAATAAATAAATACTAGCCAACTAGTTTTGTGTTTAAACACCAAAAGGGCGTTCAAACAACAAAATGGGAGGCAAAAACGCCCCCCCAAAATTAAAAAACTTTATACATTCCCTAGTGCAAAACGTTCCCTACCTATTCTGGAATATCGAGAACAATACTCGGAAGTTCGTCATTTTGTCCTCACACGACTATTAGATTAGTTTGATTTTAAAAATTCACGTTTTTGAGTGCTCAATGATAAACGTGAATAGAATTGAATATTTCGAGGTGGAAGTTGAAACGGTTTAAATTTTAAAATAATAAAAAGTTCGTTTCGTTGGGATTTTTAAAAAAGAGTCCTTGTTATGGCGCTTTTTTATTTTTGAGGTCGGGACTTTTGGGGCGTTTGCGGGCTCTTCTCAGACAATATTCGCCCCCGTTATTTATCCCGCCGAATCGTAAATATTGAGGAACGTCCTGTTTGATTTACCTCTGTTATTACGGAATGCAAAATAGAGAGTTTCGGTTTAAATTGGCTTTTGTTTCCCAATCTGTTCTACATCGTTACGTCTCATATATCGCAAATTAGACTCCGTCGCGTCAAAAGGTTAAAAATTAACAGATATCGCCATTTTCTGTTTTAATAACTGCCGTGTCTGTTCATTTAGAAAAAAAAAATTCACTTTGAAAAACAAACGCGGTTAAATTAACTGCTTTTACACAAACCATGGTCGGAAACTTTCATCCGATTCTCCATTTATAACGTTTTTTGGTTTCATTTGTTTTATTTTGAATGTAATAAAAAGGAAAGTTTTATCTAAAAGTGCTCTTTTATGGGATTACCTTCGATTGTTGAGCCTTTGAAGTCAAACTCCTTTTAGAACTTCACGGTAAATTTTTCATACATTGTCAGTAAATAAATCTTTTTGTATTCCAACAATTTCTGGATTTACGGAATCTCTTTATTCCATAAAATTAATGACCTTTTTCCTCATTCCTATACGGTTTTTTAGGTGGAATAACGTCGACTATTTTGATTTAATTTGAAAAAGAGTCAACATTTTTTTTGAACCAAAAGATTTGTTGACTTTATAATTTTATTTTTTCGAGTGGACATTTTTTTAAACTTTTTATTTTATAAAAAATTGAAGCTGACTCAGTTAAGACGAAAACAAGTCAAACTCTTATACAAGTTGAGAAGAAAAACTTTAACCTGAATGACAAAAGTACGAAAATAATTTATGAGGTCATGATGGTGGGAGGGTGAGGTGGATGGTGAGATGGTGGAAGGTATAGGTTGGTGATGTGAAAGTGGTGGCGGTGGGGGGTGAAGTTGGTGGAAGTGATGGGAGGAATTTCGAGGACACATTTCTACTCTCAGGTCTTCTCTCAAACTATTCTCCATTACAAAAGGAAAACCTTTTCCTTCTACAATTTAAAAAAAAATCTAACTAAAAGATCCTCAGAGCATACTGATCGAAATTAGCGACGTAGTTAACCCCCATTCCTGGGCATGATTTCTAGAGAGAATGGCAGGAATCGAGAGGATGGGCGGCATTCATTGACAGAATATTAGTGAAGATCCATCCCAAAAAAGTAATAGTTTTCTCACCTCCCTGCGGACCAATATACTTAAAATTTGGCACAGCTCTTCTTTCATATCAAATGAAAAAGTCCTGAAAATTTCAAGTCGATCAGTCCATATTGCCCACCAAATTTTGTCTTTGAATGTCCCCTTTGCGGAGGCTCCCTCAGGACCACCGATTGAATATTTAAAAGCTTAGTTTATATTCTCTAAATTATCTTTAGATTTTTTTCCCCTCTAAATTTTACCTTAAAATTCAATTTTTCGTGTTATAAGCTTTAAAAAATTGTCTCCTTTTACGACGGGGCACTGATAAAACATGTTCGAGGGCTGAAAAGGAACTGGTTTGAGGTTGTTCAGTTTGAATTTCACCCTCACGGAAGGCACTAACTCCCTAGCGCAAGCGTAAACTAGCTATTTCCCTATTTAAACAAAAATATCTTGTCTATTAAAAATTTATTTATTTATCAATAAATTGGTGGGGGCTTAATCTTGAATATTTCGACGTGGTTGACATTGAAAAGCCTTTTGTTAACGGGCTCAATATCAGGAGCGTCACGACACGACATCATGATGAAAAGTCCTTTCAAACCCATTGAGTTATATCGTATATAAAAAAGTGAATTTTTGAAATATTTATCTGACTTTTTTCGGTTCTATTTTCACTTTTATAATTGAATTTTTTGCTAACTCTCTTGGGGTTAATATCTTGCAGAAGTTTTGAACTTTCGGCTAATGAGACCAAAGAAAGACTTTTGCCTCGATGCGTTCTGACGGGGGAAAAAAAGGGGGAAAAGAATTACATATTAAATTAGGATTAAAAAAAAGGAGGGGAGGAAACCTATAACTCGAACTTTCTCAATGATTTGGGGCTCTACAGGCCTCTCCACAAACACCACCTTCTTACCACCCTATCAGTTCCCCCCCCCTCCTACCTCCTCCTCTACTCTCCCAACATCCTAATTACTGCTTTTTGAGGTTTGTCGCTTATATTAATTTCATAATTTCTTCCGTGTTTTATTCATAACCTAAAAGAAAGAAATTCATTAAATAGTGAAAAGTTTTAAAACATTTTTTTAAGGCTTACCTACTTATTAAAATCTGAATCGTAAAATTTTTATTAATTCCTTTTATTTGGTTTAATGTAGCAATTTTGTTAGCTAACTTTTTTTATCCTTCCGTTACAACTTTCGTATTACAGGAACCCTCCTTGCCTCACTCCCCTGGAGAAAAAATTCTGGACCGCAATTTCGGAATTTAGCTTTTTAAAAATCCCTCTTTGCTGATCCAGTTATTTCTTAAACGTAAAATTTATCTTTTCTATTTTCTTTCAAACGAAATCACCTTTTGATTGCTATTGATGTTCAAATTCGATTTTTGATAAATAGCAAATATTTAATAAAAAAAAATATTTAAGTCCATAAACCGAATAAAATGTGGGCAAATAAAAAGGGAAAGAAAGATGAGAGGTCGTAAATTAAAATGTTTTTATTTTAAAAAAAATCCGCTAAAAATATGAAACGGCGGCATTTAAAGAGGTCAATGGAGAAACCTTTGTACCCTGCAGTGTTTTATTATTTTAATGGCCTTTGATGACGTCCCTCGGTCGTATTTGTCCCACCAAAGGCCATCAACAACCCAAATTATCTTACATTAATGGAGTAACGGAAATTTTCAAAATTTGAAACGTTTTTAAAAGAAAATACTAAAATAAAGAAATCTACGTCCTATTACTAAGTAGGGGGGGGGATTAGGAGAGTAAAATGGCATAAAAGCTAACTTGAAAATTAAAACGTTAAAACGAACTTTTTGGCTTTAGTTATCTGGGTTTGTAGTTGGTAATTTTTTTGAGACAGAAAGTATTTAGGCGTTTTTACCCCAGAATTTAGCGATCTCGGTGGGACTCTTTGGGCTGTGGCCGCTGCGTGTACGAGTGTAATTGCCTTGGATATAAAAGGAATGTAGCAAAATTAGATTCAATCATAAAATTACTATGTGACGACATATTGAAGTTGATAGTTGTTCTCAATTAGGCTTCGAATTGAAGCACGAAATCATATCATTACCGCTATTCAGAGATACCCTGGCAAAGAGAGAGAAAAAATGCACGACCCTGGATAATTTTAATTAAATATTCTTTTTAAAACGTTCTAATTCCGGTAATCCGGGAGTAAAACGGATCGCAAGTTATGGCCGCTGATAGTGAGAGGAAATAAGCGCATAATATAGAAGCGCGGAGCAAAAAGGGATGGGAGGGCTGGGGGGGGGCTTAAGTCCTCTCACGGAAACCGGCGGTTTTCCGCTAAGATTGAGTCGTTTAATTAAGCCACCCGGTACAAAGTATTCAACAGCTTTAATATAAATTATAAAAATTTTAATCCTTTTAAAGACCTTGTTTGTCTGAGTTTCCGAGAACTAGTTAGGCTAAACCCGTTTTTTTGTTCGGCCTAACAGGTTTAGCCTAAACACGAGCAGATTTTTGCCCAGACACGAAAATCCCCAAAAAACCTTTATTTGTCTGTAACGTCCACAATTTTTGACCGATTTTATAAATATTTATACCGTTAGAAAGCCATTTTAAAGAGCTTTCCAATGGTATCGATATTTTATCGATCAAATCGGTCAGAAATTGTGGAAGTTACGGACGTTCTAATCATGAATGTGTCATCGAAAGTTTAAAAGTGGGAAACTTCCAAAATTTTTGAATTTTTTCGATGTATATACCGTTAGAAAGCTCTTTTAAATTCCTAGAAAAACTACTATAAGGCGATAAACGCTGAGATTTTTCCCATCGGCTTTTGTACTACAATCGAATCGGAAACATTTTCTCCTCTAGGGCGTAATAAAAGTGTCGGACCCTTTTTAAAAATGATATCTAAACGCCCTTGAGTTCCTCTCACGAAGTTTTCTCTTAAAAGATTAATAGTTGACGTAGAAAGTTAAAAAAAAAAAAATTTAAGCGTACTTTAAGGTTTATCATCGCAAATATTTCTTTAATACAGAAACGTGTGAGTGAACATAATTCCCCTTGTGTCAAACGATTTTCGTTAATTTTTTTTTTCTTTTTAAGCATTGCATGATGCGATTAGTATGCTTGAACACGCGTCGTTTTTTTTTAAAAAAAGAGGGTTGAAATAGCTAATTTTGGTTTGGGACAAACATGAGGCAAAATGATTGTGGGCGTGACCGGAAAAAAAAGCAATTTTTCGTTTTAATTTTTTTTTCTTCTTTTTTTTTCAGGTTGCTTACTGACGAAGAACTAGAGAGACGTGGGGTCAAATTGATGCCAGGATATTACGATCCTTTTCACATGAGGTAACTAAACTAATGAGAGCTAAAACTGTGTTTTAATTGACAAAATCGTCTTTGAAGTTGAAGAGCGTAGGTAGAAGATAAGGAGGTTTCTTATTATCAATTTTTGCTCAACATCCTCTTCTTCGTGGGAGTGGGACGTCTCTAATTTAATTATTTAAAAAATTCAAACTCCCTCACTTTTATTCTTGCCTCTCAATATTTTACTACCTTTGACCAATTTTGTTGTTAAATCTCTTATAAATTAAGCTTGGTGATTGAAAAGGGGATTTGGTCCATTAAGTTTATTATTTAATGAAACTCAAAAAAGTAAGGGCACTTATCTTGATTTTTTTAGAAAGTACCTTGTCGAAAAAGTTGAAAATCAGGCTAAAAAGGGTCCTTTCTCGAGAAAAGGTTTCAAAATCGGGCGACCTCAAATTGAGCCCAAATAACTTTTATCCAAATGAGCCCAATGTGAAATGAGCCTACCCCTTTCATAAGCCCTCCTTGAGATATACCAAAAGAGCCCACTGCATTTTTATCCGAAAGAGCCCACGATTGAGGCTTACCAAATGAGCCCATAGGTTATTTACCAGTTACCTATAAAAGTTCAAATAATATGTACCATGTTTCAAGATGAATAAAAAAAAAATGCCTTGAGAAGCAGAGGATTTCCTCCAGAAAAGCCTTCCCAAGTCCTATCTTTGATATCCTGCACTTAAACCCCTCAGGCGATTTCAACTTCTATTATGGTCCTCGGGCCATGGCCCATAATATATTTCCGTCACCATTTCCAACCATCTCTAATTTTCCGGTTTTGAGAAAATCACGAAATTCCATTTAGGCCCCAGCCTAGTCCCAGAACCGATTCGGAGATTTTAAATGTTAATTAACTATGATTCTCGGCTCATAGGAAGGTGGAAATATTTGGTCGGAAAGGGCTCAATATCTGGACATCGGGTAATCCCCCTTCCTCTTGGGCTCTTTTGGTATGGATTTGGGCTCAATCACTACCTGCCCTCAAAATCTGCCTTAAAAGGATATTTTGTTTCGAAAAAGTAAAAAACAAACGGATAAGGGTCTTTTGCTTCGAAAAAATGAATAACGAACGGATAAGGGTCTTTTCTCGTTCAAAAAAAAAATACGAAATCCTCCATTAAATCGTTTTTTGTCGAAAAATATGCCCTCGAAGGGACTTCATTGTCGAAAAAGTTAAAACTTGGCAGAAAAGGGTTGTGTCAGTCAAAAAAAGGCTTAAAAAAAGGCAGTCAAAAAGTAAGAGTCTTTTCTTATCTAAAACCTTCAAAATCTGCTCTAAAAGGGTCGTCCTTGTTGAAAAAGGTTTAAAATCTGTCCCTAAGGAGTTTTTTGTTCTCAAAAACGCTCAAAACGCCTGAAAGGGGTCCTTGCCCATCGAAAAATTTCAAAATCCGTCCATTTTTTTTTAAATCCTCTCTCTTCTTATTCCAAGGTACCTCTTTGATTTTTCTGACACTTCTATAATCTGAGACAAGAAAAAAAAAAGTTTTCAGTAGGTGTGTTGAGGTTTTTTTTTATTTTATTTAGGGACAAATTACATCCCCCTCCCCGTAAACTTTAGCCTTTAAGATGTACAAGTTCTGTGAAAAGTTTTACCAAGCGGATTTTTTTTTTTTTTAATCCTTTAACTCAGAGAACTGGGTCTTCCACTCAACTGTTCCCGTGATTACTTCCTCTCATGAGAAAGTTGAATTTTTTTTATGATCATAGGTAGTTCATATATTTTTTTTTTTAGAAAATTCAATTTTACCCTTTAATAAAAATGCCGTCTCTTTATTGCGTTTCGTGTTGCTGGGACAAAAGGGGTTGCGACATATGGACCGCAAATTTTCTAGCCCTTATCCTTGACTTATGAAATGATTCAAAATTCTCGTCTATGGTAAGACAAAAAAATTATAAAAAATACTTTTAACCCTTTTTTGTTCTGAAAAAACTTTAAACTACGTCCCTAGCGCTTTTATCGTATTAAAATCCGAGTTCTCTAAAACCGGAGTCATAATTAAACTACAAATTGAAATTTTGACACGTCGAATTTCTCGCTCCCCTTCCATTATTTTAATCGAGTTTGAGCGAATTTTTGTTTAATACTTTCTTGTATACAGGCAAAATTAATAAATAAAAAAAATAAAGCTCGAACTGTTGCCCTGTATGCACAAAACAAGGTAGGTAAGGCCTTTTTTAGCAGAATAATGTTACCAACATAAATCATACAGGTTACCTCAATTTATCTTGTTTATATCTGATTGAACTGTACCTATTTTATTGTATGACGTCTTACCACCTCCACCAATCCTCATTTTTGTTTTAATCATTTAATTTACGAATCATAAGATTGAAAGAAAACTGTCACAAGTTTTGACATGTTGAGTCTCGGAATGTTGGTGTAATTTAAGGCGAAAATTACATTTCATGAATTTCGAGGCGACCCTTTGTGTATGGAGACCCTCCCCGTTTATTCTATTACCTAAGCCTTTCTAAAGATAGGGTGCACTATTTATCCAACAGAATGCGTTGACCGTTGTCTCGAGTTCAGCTTTTATCCGCTTTGTTTAGGTTATAATTTTTTTATTTATTTATTTATTTATTTATAGGCCTATGAAAAGAGGAGAAATTGGTTGCTTTTTAAGTCACTATAAAATTTGGCAAGAGGTACGTACGTTTATTATTGCACTTATGATTCTAATTTTGTTTTTAGACGGTGGATAAAAACTACAGTTTGGTGATGGTGTTAGAAGACGACGTGCGATTTGAACCATTTTTCAATCATAAAATGCGCGGCCTTCTTGATGAAATCAAAAGTTTAAAATTCGAATGGGACCTCATGTAAATAGTCGTACCCATAGAGTTCATTTTAATGTAAATTTTAGCTACCTTGGGCGAAAGAGATTGGAAGAAAGCAGCGAAGAGGCGGTCGAAGGTTCATCACATTTGGTCTGGGCTGGCTATTCCTATTGGACGATCGGTTACTTACTTTCGGGATCCGGCGCACGAAAACTCATCAGCCAAGATCCACTGAACAACATCCTTCCTGTAGACGAGTATCTTCCGATTCTTTATGACAAACATCCAGAGTACGAAATTTCACCTTAATAAAATGACACTTTTTAATCCTTTTTTTTTTTTTATAGGGAAGAATGGAAGGCTTTTTATCCCAAAAGGGATCTGGTCGCTCTTTCATCTTCGCCGCTCGTCATTTACCCGGCAAGATACCTTCACGAAGAAGGCTACGTGAGCGACACTGAAGACTCTCAAACAGTGAATACCACTCCAAATCCTGAGCTTTAACTTTTTAAAGTGCCATAAACAGAGTAGTTATTTTACTACCCTGTATTATCGATCTGAATTGAGTTGTTACCTAATTATTTTTTTGTTTTATCTTAGTCATTTATTAAATAAAAGACTTGATTAGAAATATTTTTCATAAGGTACAGTACTTCAAAATTATAGGAGCTCCAGTTTGCCATTTTTTTAACGACCAAATACTTTTAAGCAAGCTGGAGCTCTCATGACTTAGGTCAAAATTTAGTTTAGTATGTATACGATCATTATTAACCAAATATTAAAAATTGTGTTCTTTCAAGTACAAAAATTATTAACACTTAAAAGTTAAGTTTGGCCATAATAATTATTAAGTTTAAATTTCATTTTCAAACTTGTTTTATTTGTCTGCCATACACGAAACCTTCCTCAAATGAGAACCTTTTGTAGCCTTCACTGAAACACTGAAGGTTATCATTTTTAGAAGGTAATCGGCAGGATTGTTCTTGTTTAGAGCAGACTAATGTCAACCTTTATATTAATAAGGAAAATTACTTATTTTATTTTTGTGCAATAATATGTGCCATTGCCCGTTATTAATGTTTGTCTTTTGACATCATTATGATGAAACAAATTTTTTTTTAGTACTAACAGTGCCTTTATATATTTTAATTTGTGTGTTATTTAATAAAATTTTAATATTAAATTTTCTTATTGTGCCTTTCAATTCTACACTATGATGGTAAATTTAAAAAAAAAAAAAAAAAACCTCGAGGCAGCCTCGAGAAGCAGCGGATTTCCTCCGGAAAGGCCTTCCCTAATCCTATCTTTGATGTCCTGGTCGCCAACAGTAAAATAATGAAATGGGTCTCTGAGCCCGGAGCCACCATACGGTCTGCGGATCATCAGACATTCAGATCACGATTTTCAACCATCTCAAACCTTAAGGTTCCGAGAATATCACGAAATTCCATTTAGGCCCCTTAGCCAAGTCCCAGAACCGATTTTGAGATTTAAACTGCTATTAACTATGATCCTCGGCCCCTAGGACCTTCCTGTCACGATTTTCAACCATCTCAAACCTTCAGGTTCCGAGAAAATCACGAAAATGCCCTTTATGCCCTAAGCGAAGTACCAGAACCGCTTGCTCGATTCAAGCCATTTTCAATAGGTTTCCTTCTCAATTTTTTTAGGCCCTAAATACAGAGTTTCATCTACCTCATGCCAAAATTGCTCCAGTTATGCGATGAACATGTACATATATATATAAATAAATAAATATATATATATATAAATAAACATGAAAGGAACATCCTATATTTTTGTGATCCCCAGAGCTTCCAGATCACGAATATATAAGCCTCTAGCCTGGGAGCCTCCGTGACGACCACCTCAATAGCCTACTTTCCTACGGAAATCCGCTAAAAATCTGCTTAAAAAAACTAATGATGAGAATTTTTAAATGAATGATTGTACTTCTTTGATACATGATGGCTATTGACTAACCATCTAAAATGTCAAAATGCATGATGGGTACTTCCTCAATACACGATGGCTACTTCCTTGATGCATCATGCATGCATTATTCATCATTCATTGATCATCAATTATCATTCCTAGGCAAAGTGCAGGCTAACGCCAATGAAACACCAGTTCCCAAATGATCACCAAAGATGAGCATTGTCGTGTGGGTGACCGTCCAGTTCAAACTGTTACCATAGACAAAACACACCGTGTTACCTTAAACTTTTAGGCTGTTACCTTCCCCTATCCCAGGGGGAAGAGGCATGGGGACTCCTGTAGTACTTGGTTGGAGTAGGAGTAAAAAAAAAGATAAATATGTAGTCGTCAGCATCTATGGCCATTCTCAACCCTAATCAGTAATCATCTATTCTATCAAGACCAAATGGGCTAATAAAGGGTAATTTTGTCCTAAGTAGACGTTGAAGCGTCCTTGACAAATCCCCCCACGCCACAAATGCCACTACTTCAATCTAGCGGAGAGATTCAGTACTACAAACTAACAAGGCACAAGCTTCACCGTGTTTACCAGTTACATAACTAAATTTTATCAAAATGCTCCAATTAACTTAATTTATTTAAGTAAGTATTTAATAATAAATCTTTTAATCGATCTATTTAGATATAAAAGTGCACAAGTTGATGAAATCTAGGATTCGGAAGAAAAAAATCAATTTTTTTTGTCTTTTTTGCTAGTTATCTTTCAAAGATAAATGACTCACATCCTTTGCTGTCATGGATTTAGACTGTAGAAGTTAGCGGTTTTCTTATCATTAAAAAGAGTTTCTGATAATCTGTTTGTTAAGCGGATTTCAGTCGAGATTCCACCTGTCGGATTCATTGGTTTCGTGCGATGAGTCAGGTGAAGAATTATCAGTCGACTCAAGAACGTTCGTCTTCAAACGGAGACGGCGCTATTAACCAGGTGAGTGTTTTTAAAATGTTATCTCCCATAAAGGAGATAATTGACGATGGCATACTACGACAACATATTGAACAAAATACATATTATAAATACTGACGTAATTTGTCTTTCGTCCAGTAACATTGATTTCTCATTTTCCTTTAGGATGCGCCGATTCAAAGCCTCGATGTCACCAGACATGGTATCAGCACGTTTACGGCGGCGGTTTTTATCGTCGGTGAAATGGCCGGGAGTGGAATCCTCGCTTTACCCAGGGCAGTCGTCGATACTGGTATGACTCATTTCTCAAGGTCAAATTTTGATTTAGATCATCAATAATATTAAGATATCAACACCATGCTAACTAATGGGCCACCATGTCATCATAATGTTCCACCCTGAATGAGGTCACCTTAACGATTTTACGCAACCAAATTACACCATTATTTACCTCTTTAATCTAATTTTTTTTTAATTTGCGCAAGATTACGATGTACAGTACCAGATTTATTTTAAACAGTTTTTTAATATTTTAGGTTGGATAGGATTAATACTTATAATAGCATTTGGTCTAAATGCATGCTATGGTGGAACCAGACTGAGTTTATGCTGGGAAATAATTGAAGAGCGGTATCCTGAATACAGGGGAGCAACTCGGAACCCATATCCTACGATTGCAAGCCGAGCTGGTGGAAAATGGTGGAGGTAAAATGCCTGTGAAATCAACTATTTTTACAATTTTATCAATACTTAATATACTGATAGAAAGCTTTGTTGAGGCCAAGAGAAGCTATAGTAGGTATAATTGTGTACATTACATTGATGGACGAGCATTGAATGAACTCTCCGTCTGATTTCAAAGGAATCAAGTTATTAAAGTTCTAGTTTTTCAATTTTTCCTGTGTTTCCGTGCGTTTTTACAATCAGATTCCCAAGTTTCCTGGGTTTCCAATTCCCAGGATTGCATTCCTGGGTTCAATTCATAGACCATGAGAGAATTTCGGTCTGATTCTAGTTCATAAATAAATAAAAAATGGGCAGCTCCTGACCAAGCCCGTTTTTTTTGTCAATTCCTACCAACCAAGTCTTGGACATATTTGACTAATTAGAAAATTCATTGTTTTATTTATTTATTTATTTATTTATTTTTTTAAAGCATTTTAGTCTCAGCCTCAATACAAATCACACTTTTCGGAGCAGGAGTCGTCATGCTTTTATTAGCATCCCAAATCGTTCAGGACTTATTAAAACCACTTTTTCCTAATTTGACGTTCTGCTCATGGTTTATCATATTCGCCGTCATTATAACACCTCCCATGTGGTTGGGATCACCTAAAGATTTCTGGTAATTTTCAAAATTAATTTACTTAATTATTTTCAGGATTGTTGGTGTAGGAGCGGTTTCCACCACTGTACTTTCAGCCATATTTATTTTTGTACAAATGGTCAAAGATGGCATCGAGATGTCCGAACCGGTCCAACACACACAAAAAACGTTTATGGACTTTTTCTTATCGTTTGGTATAATTTTGTACGCATACGGAGGGGCTTCGACATTTCCGACGATACAGAACGATATGGTTGACAGGACAAGATTTAAAAAAAGCGTCTACATCGCTTTCGTTGTCGTTCTTCTTCTTTTTTTGCCCATTACGTATGGTGGATATTTCATTTACGGGGATGCCACTAATGCTAATGTCATTTTATCGTTGAATCGTGGCCCTTTTGTAATTCTTGCAAACGTTTTTATGGCTTTACATCTTATCATGGCCTTCTTAATCATCATCAATCCCGTCTGTCAAGAAATCGAAAATATTCTAGACACTCCAAATGGTAATTTCGTATTTTCAAAAAATCTCAACTTCCATGTTTTTCAGAATTTTCACTTCTGCGGTGTGTCGTTCGCACAAGTATGGTCTTATTGATGGTCATAATTGGCGAATCTATACCCTCATTTTCCAAAATATTAGCCCTAGTCGGTGGTTCAACTATAACACTACTAACTTTTATATTACCAAATTATTTCTATATGAAACTGTGCGATCAAAACTGCGATACTTGGACTAGGAGGTACTCATTTTTCATTATACAATTTACATTTTTCAAATTTTTGTTTTTTAGAGAAATACCTCTTTATGAAAGGGTGTACATGTGGGAATTAATATTGATCGGGTTGTTCGGAGGTGCTGCATCGACATTTTCAGCATTTCAATCGATTTTTTCAGCCCACTCGTTCGATAAACCATGCTATTTGTGATATCCAGTATTGCTAAGATACGTCGTATACGTTTTTATATTTTTAAATAAAAACTTTATTTGCGTTATTTCTTTTCTATGCTACCTCCGAGAAAGGATTTCATTTTTTCTTCATCGCCTCCTTTTCTCAATTCCGCCCAATTTTTAAGAAACGAAGCGATCTCGTCGTGCTGAAAGAAAACGGCATCGTCGTATGCCGTTTTTCCCATTCTTATGAAAAATTAATAAAATTTTTTTTTTTTTTTCATTTTACATGTCTTTGGCTTCGATTATATTGGGACAGTTGGCTATTATAAACTTGCATAATGCTTTATGACCATTAGCAGCTGCTATATGAAGAATTGTCCTTTTCATGTAATCCCTTATTCCTGGATTCATTCCTGCAGTGATTAATCTAAGGAAAGTGTGTTTGGTTTTTTTAAAACATTTTCAACCTTGCAATGGCGTCAATTTCACCATGAGCTGCTGCATTAAAAACCGCACAGTTGATACCACAAGTGGTATTGATTTGTTTCGATCCACCTAAACTGCGCGTCCAAGTGCTTTTCTCGAATGGATGAAAACTATAGAAATTCGATAAAGTCTATAAAATATTGTGGTCTAAAAAATTAAAAAAAAAAAAAGGTATTTACATACTTTCATGAATTGTAAAGACCTCTTGCTCAAATCACAAGAGTCTAAATTCGGGGAATAAGAGGCAATCGCGAAAAAACCAGGGACGACGAATAAAGCGCCTCCCGATGATGACATGATTGCTGGTATTCCAACCTAAAAAAAGGTTATTAAGGGCAGGTTATGTTTTTTAGGTTACGTCAAATAAGAAATTTTCTGTTGTATGATCAATCCCGCAGAGTTGTAATATAGAAAGGACGTTTTTGTTATTCTCTTGATCTAAAACATCTTTTCCTGTGAACGGCTGGACTCCATCGTTGGCCAGAGTGGCTCCTATCAAAGCCAATTTTGAGGCATTGATTTCAATCGAGTTTATCTAAAAAATTAAGTTTCTATTTGCATTGTTTACTTGATAAAAATATTCAAGAAGTTTTGCAGGTTCAGTCCCTGGAGGAAAGCAGTCGAAATGAAGAAGCTCGTTTACGACAGCTTTCGCTTTAAAAGCGTTTTCCCGTTCGTCGATCACGACGATGTTGTTACAATTCATCTTTTCGCCGTCCGACATTTCCATCAAAAAGCAAAGGAACTGTTCAAACTTGTCTGCATAAGAGAAGCCAGGAAATGCGAGCGACTGCCATATGGCGCAGCACATAAGGACCCCTCCGAGAGTCAAAGGGTTGTATGGTTTTCCTGAAGATGGAAATATGAACATTTTGGATTGGCAAAGGGTTTACCCTCTCTGTTTATATCAGTAATAATGAATCCAGCAGGTATTGGCTCGTAGCTGCAGTATTTATGAACTTCATCATAACCTACATTTTGTAATACGAACGCATATAACAATGGCCAACTAAAAAAATGTATTGAAGCAGTGGTGTATTGAGACAAGATCTCCAAGTCAACCCCCCCCCCATTAGTCGGGGGTGGAAGGTAACTGTTCCTCCACCACCACCACAGGGGTGGAACCGTATTTGTATATCATTTCTGATCAAAAAAACTACCTCAATGATTGCATAGTAAAATAATCGTCGTTGTCTCCAAATTGAAGTTTCTGACCGTCTACGCTGAACATGGCCAAACTCCAAGGGTCTTTAGCCCGAACGCCACAGAGTTCTCTAAAATTTGTCGCTTTCTACAAAATATAGAAAGCTTTTCGCTTTTATCTACTTACGACGCCGCTGTTGTCGACGAGCTGAGCAAGAAAAATGAGTCGCAATGTTCTTTCAAATTCTTCCAAATCGGGAACGACGAGCTTTTTCTTGAGTGCACGGCCGAACAAGTCGTGTTTGTTTGCGAGGCTTTCGAAGGTCGAAAAGTCAATTTTGGCGTCGGGAAAACATTTTCCGTTTTGGGCTTTTATAGATTGGAATAGTGAGACGAATCTAGAATCCTGGCATGGATGGATTCCTTGGCATCGAATATCCTACAAACCAAAGCACAGAGTTGTCAGCTTGTTTTCTTTCAACCAATAGAATTCGAGGATTCTAAGTTCAAATCCTCATGTTTTCTCAGGTCGAATGTTTGTCTTCTCACCTCAAGAACATGGGAAAGACAAGCTTTTCCGTCTTTATCTCGGAATTTTTCGTAAACTCGTCCCCATTCGCCAGTCTCCGGTACAAAATCTTTCCTACAATCCGATTTTTTAAATGAATCGTCTCAAACTTTGAATCCATTTTGAATTTTACTTTGAGGCTTTACTTTTTCTTTTGACCACCGACTGTGAGATAGAACCACTCATGTTTATTACTATTTTGGTCAACTACAATTTAAATACATATGTAATTATCACATGAACTTACTAATTTGAAACAAGAATGGTAGGCAGTCTCATTCAAGACCGATTATGACCCTTTTATGGACACGATGGGGCCTTTTTAAATAGATTTGGTTCCTTTACGATAAAAAGAGCCCTTTTTAGCTTGGTTTTTGGTCCTTTCTGCACACTAGGGACACACAGTTATTACTTGAGTTTGTTCCTTTACGACAAAAGAGTCCTCTTTAGGTAGGCTTTTGATCTTTTTTGGGCACTAGGAGCCCTTTTTAGCTTGATTTATGATTCTTTTTGACCACGAGAGGCCTTTTATAATATCAAGATTTCGTTCCTTTACCAAAAAATGGCCTCTTTTAGCTCCCGCTCGGTCACCAGTTCGATCCTCCCAATTCCCAACCTGCCCTCTACCTTTTTCTGTTCGGCCAGGAAGATAATCCACGGTACTGAGGCAGCGAGCATGGGGATTCACCATACGGGGAATCCATTGCCTGGCCAGCATTCACGCAATGCATGTCAAGAGCACCATGGGAAAAGTGAGGGGGGGGAGATGGTGTTACAACCAAGAACTCTGGGACCTCTACATCTAAGCTGCTTGTACTTCCAAAATTGGCGACACAGTCATCAATGTCATCGCGCCACATTGCACCAACCCTTCAAATCTTAAATTCTGGCTAAAAAGATGAAATAATTTTCCAAGTTGAATCTAAAAAAATGGGGGCTGTTAGGAACAATTAAAACTAAGTTAGAAACTAATTAAAAACTTCTCTTATCAAAGCAATTATGGTTTTTTTTCCCTCTTTTCGACAGTGATACAAGGCAAATATTTCCTCTATCAAATATTCCTTTATTCACGAGTCGTCTAGCAACGTAATGCAAACACTTGTGGATTCCGCGTCCGCGCGAGCTGATCTTCCCGGCGACAGTCATGCCTTACGTTCCGAGGTAGCGGCGTCGTCGAGATGGAACCGTTCGGCGACGAGGTTGCCGGCAGTAGAGACCACCTTGTCGAAATCACGCCCAAAAGAAGCAGGTAAAAGAAGATGTCGAGGGAAAGCATTCAAGATTTATAATTTATCAACAGAATTTGGAAGAAACTCTTCAAAGAGAAAAGTTCGACGGAGAAAAAACTCATTTTAGCCGTTTTTCTCCTCTCTTTGACTGCATTCTCGTTAGCCGTTACCCTTCTAGCCATCTCTACAATGCGTAAGTACCTCTCAATCAGCACCCATCTAGCTGGTACAGGAACCCCAGTGATTATGTGGGATCGGTCCGGTTGTTCTGGAGTGAAAGAGTAAGTTGCTAGTCTTTGGAGACTGAAAGTGGTCTTTGATTCCCAAATGATTGGGGTCTTGGAGGAACCATTCGTTTTTCCAATCAAAAAGTCAGACCCTTTTCGAAACCTTCCCTCTAAATTGAATTTGGGAAGTTTTGGACTGAAAGTTGCATGATTACACATCTCACAATTTGAGGGGGTTAATTGGACAAAAAATTGGTTTAAAAATTTGGGGAGTTTAAACAGAAAAATTGGCTTTTTTCCCCCCAATTTGGGGGTTTTGCACAGAAAATTGGCTTCTTATCACATTTGGGTGATTATGGACAGAAACTTGGACTTTCATCACACGATTTGGGGAGGCGAGCCCTAATTAAGGACGTAATATTTATTCTTCCGTATACGTATTCGAAATTCCATTTTTGCGATATTGAATAGAAAATCCAAGTCAATTATAAGTCGAGATTATATCCAACAATAGTTAAATTGGGTATTGATTACCCATCAGGTTTACAAATGACTTGGGAACCTGAAGATTCGGGTCATTGATTCCAACGTTTCCTACATTCACTATTTATTGAGTAACCCATTTTTCAATTTTTGGGACATTTTTATTTTCAAATGTTTAATGTTTTTGACATTTTCAGGTCAAAAGAAAATTTGTTACTCCAACGAATGTATCAGATCTGGTAATTATAATGCTTTTTTAGATGTTTTATTTTTTTATTTTATTTTTTAGCGTCCATGTTTTTGGAAAATATGGATACGAGGCAGGACCCTTGCGCTGACTTCTACCAGTTCACTTGCGGGAAATGGTCGGAGGCCCACATCACTCAGACGGACACCAACTCGTGGTTTGCGGACCGCACCAGATATATTTCTTCCAAAATCGCCGGTAAAAAGACACGAAAAATTATTGTCCTTGGGTCAATGCCCAATTCTACGATCTAAATCGATTGTCGACGTTATCGGTTCCTTTTCATCTTCTCCTTTGTCACACGATCACGCATCAATTTTATAAATATAGAAAAAATCCCCACCCCCTCTAACAAATTGCTTTCATTTACCATCAAGATAACCGGATCGATATTCGATTACATTTCAGCCGCAAATTGGCAAAATAATTAAAATTTGCTCGCTTTACACGTCATTTAGATTCGATTTTTAACTTTTTGGCGAATTTCAAAAGGAAGTAATTTTTCACCAAAACGAATTACTTATTGGTTTTTAAGTTAAAAGAATTTTCGGACCATTTTTCATAATCGAATTTTCATGCAAAATTACATCGAAAATGATGAAGGAGAATCGAAATAGTGACCTCCAGAACGAAAGGCACCAAGTTTAGGGTGTGCCAGCTAGTGTGGACCAGCCGATTGTCTGCCAGACTTTTGACCTGACAGAAAAATGTATCCTAGTAAATCCCCTTAATTTTGAGCGAGGAATCGATTATCATCGATAACTTTTGGATCCTATATACGGGGTGCTCCAGAACGACCCTAAGTTCCTTATTTCCAATAGGAACCTATATTTTTGAATTCGTATTCGTAATCTACTTACAACAAATTTCAAGCTTAGATTACCTACTAATCTGATTTGAGGTCAAAAATACGGATTTCTATTTGAAATAAGCAAGTTAGGGTCGTTCTGGAGCACCCTGTATGTCGGACCCAAAAGTTATCGATGCAAATAACACGCTCAAAACTAAGGTTACTTGGGTTACCTTTCCTAACAATTTCCAATAATTACAAAATCGTTTGTGGTCAAGGAATTTTATCGGAAAACAGTACAGCGGACGACCCTCAGCCTTTGCTTCATGCCAAATCGTTGTATAGTTCTTGCGTCAATACAGGTAATCAGATTATGGCCTCAATTTGACCTCGTTACCTCCGAGCATATTTACAGACAGGCTTGACGAGCTCGGGATCGACCCGATGCTGGAAGTCCTCGAAAGTGCCGACCTTCCGAAAAAGATCCCCTCCGAAGAGACGGCGGCGACGTTCAGCATTTCAAAAGTCCTCGCCCGAATCCAACGGGTCATAAGCATGGACCTGCTCGTCCAGTTATCCATGTCTTTAGACCCGGCCACCAACCTAACGATGATCGTGGTAAAATTTCATGTATGATTGCATGCCGGATAACTATCCCAGAAAGTTTAGACCAGTCACATGAAAGCCCCATCGATTTGTTTTATTAAGAACACAACTTTGTTTTAAGAGTCAAGATTTCAGATTAGCCCCGCCGTCGGATCCTCGAGCCTTCCCGAACTCGTCAGCTCCGAAGAGAAGATGTCTGTCTCGCCGAAAGAAGCGATCGCACTCAGAATCGCCTATATGACCGGAGTCCTCGCCGAAATCGACCCCAACGCCAACACTACCGAACTAGGAACGACAGCGTTAAAAATTTTAGTCGTAGATTCCCAAATCAGAGCGGTAAACAAAACACCATCGAATGGCTTCCTTAACATATTCAGTGCGCAGTAATTACATGACTAACCTTCATGTTATAAATATCGATAAAATCGGTCGAAAATTGTGGGAGTTACGGGCATTTAAATGTTCAGCCAGCAGAAACAATGCAATGTATTGAATGTATTGAATTGCAATGAATTTGGGGATGAACGCAATGATACTAATGCAATGGATCACGGTCCATTGGTACCATTACGAAATGCATCATGGGTATGCATGATGGGGTACCTTAACGGAGTACCATTATGCGATCATCCTCAAATTCCAATTGACCTATTTTATCGATGCTTACCCGCTCAGGTCACTCATTAGCCCTCAAAAATGGACAGCTCGATGTACCTACACCTCGCCTCGCACTGAATCTGTTAACTGCCGTTTCTAGAGCTACACCACGAACACGCCACTAACTCACACCTTCTGCAGGACATCATCAAATCCTACACCGAAACTCCACCCGAAAAAATGACTCTAAACGAACTTCAAGAGTACATGGACAACATCAATTCGACCTCACCGCCATCCATGAAAGTAAAAGAAACTAAAAAACAAAATTTATTCTTAGATCGACTGGAACGAATACATGACAGTTTTGTTGAAAGATCTGGGGAAAACTGTCAACATGAATGATTCAATCTACGTAGACAGGAAAGAATTTTTTCTATCTCTAGCAAAACGACTCCACAAATCAAAACCTGAAACATATCGTAAGTATTCAAAAATCCAAAAAAACTAAAATACCTTCAAATGCCAAGATCGTCGTGAATGCTGTAAAAGAAATGTGTGTGAAAGGGAAAAACATTTATTTCTGTGGTCCATTGACGACTGAGATAGAGTGGGGATGTTTGGGCTATACTTATATGAACCCCCTCTACTCTTCATTGTCTGGGAACGAGACTAGCACAACCCCCATGGCCAATGAGCGAGTTCTCTCCTGTGGGAAAAAAAATCGACCGATTCTTCCATAGGCTGGTATCATAATTATCGCTTTATGATCACAAAAGGTCCTTTTCGCACAATGGAGCAGAGACCACAAATTAAAACAGAAAAAAAAGTTTGTTTTTAATCCGGCTTATTCCCACAGCCTTGACATTTCATGTGTGAACTATGATGTCTGAAGATGCCGTGGGAAAGTCTTCAGTTGTGACTTGAGTTTTTTCTCTCTTTATAGTCGACCATTTTTACACAAATCGAAAGGAAAATACGAAGGGTAGAAAAAAAAGCATCTCGAACTTCCCTTTCCCACGTCCTATCCTCCATGTGTTCCCACGGGAAATGCATATCCTCAAGGGCCCAATGACTTGGATTTATATTTTATAACTATGAAAATTTGAAATTCTCATCTTACCCCATAATGAAGAAAAATTACATTAGTGAGTGTCCTAACTTTCCCAAAATTTTTCACTGATTTTATCGATGCCACCGTTGGAAAGCTCTTTTAAAGAGCTGCTAGAAATATGTAACTCATAAAATCGCCCTGACTACTCTAAGGCCTCAAAAATTTACCTTAAGTTGGAGGTCGATCATCACCAATGTGATAGAAACGTAGCGGTCATAAAACTCATCTTATGAACCCCCTCGATAAAACATTCAAATGCTATGTTAAGTTCATGAGTAGTAAGAAAACGCAGCTGCTCAGCCAGGTGTTATCCGTTTAGGTGGTTTCGCACGTGCCACCCTATAAACATTCCCTTATCTTCCCTGTCACAACTCTATTTTTATTTCTATTCGTCAATTTAAACGTTCGTAAGCATAAAATTTTTTATGCTTCGTTTCTCCGCCATTTTAGGTGAAATCGAGAAATAAGACCAAATTGGCTACCTTGTGAGAAAGTTTTGATTTTCTTGCTCGAGAACCGTTCACAGGATTTTGATAAAAATTCGGCCGGATGTCTAAAATCATTGAGGTACATACCTGAAAAAATTTTATCGTCTCAAACAATTTTGGGGTCTTAAAAAATCGAGAATGTTGGTGAACATGTAGAGGAATCTTTTTACTTTTTTGGATCAACAGGTCGATCAATTAAATCGGTGAAGAATAGATGGAGTTATGGACATTTACGGTACTCGAGCTAGAAATTGTAAGCGTTGCGAATGTCTGCTAAACCTCCAAGACCCTCCTGTTTTGCAGGTCGAACTTCTATTATCTGAGGAGTTGTCGATATTTCCTTTCGATCGACTGATTTTTTATTGTTTCTCGCCCTAGCAGGTGGGAAGTTCCCACGCCAGTGAATCCCAAGCAATTAAAACCACTTAAATCCATTTAGCTACCTAACTCCACTTTTTTTTTTTTTTAGTTTCCTTTTGAAGGGTGAGAGAACAAAAAATAGGGGATGAAGATAACCGCGTGAGAACATCGAGAGGGTCGGAGACCGGTTTTGTTAATGACAGCCTCGGATTTTAGTAGCACGCGACTCTTATAAACTACCATGTAACCACCTATTCATGATTGTTATTATTATAGGGCTTCCCCTTCGACATCAGAAGCCGAGGGGGCGAAATTAGGTAACAGGTTAACTTCTAGGACTCCTCTTTTTTTTCCCCTTAACACCCCTAACGACCGCAGGGTTCGATCATTTCCCGACTCGGGGGTGAGAAAGGCCCACAAGAGATTCTCCTGTGGGAACCTATTTTTCTGTGAGAACCAATTTTTTGCCTTCCAGACGGTGGCACGATCATCCAACATCACGATTCAAGAGAAAAAAAATTTTCTCCCTCCTTCTTGGAGACAATTTTATGTACAACATGACCTAACTTAATATTTTTTATTTTACAAAATAACTAGCTCATCGAAATTTGGTCCCTCTAGGTACCTGATACAATGATATTATATAATACAGGGTCGGCCGATCCTTTTTTGGACACAGGGATGTGTACACAGATACCTTTTCGACAAATAGGACCCTTTTTAGCTTGATTTATGATCATTTTTGGACACTAGGGGCCCTCTTACCTTGATTTTGTTCCTTAACGACCAAAATATGTCCTTTTTAGCTTAATTTTTAACCCTTTTTAGACATCGGGGGTTGTCTTAACTAAATTGTGTTCTTTACCTACAAAAAAAAAGCCTTTTTCAGCTTTATTTTTGACTCTTTTTTGGCAACAAGATGTTCCTTTGCTATGAAAAAGGCCCTTTTTGGCTTGATTTTTGGACACAAGAAGCCCTTTTAATCAAGGCCTTTTTTTTCTTTTTTAGCGGATTTCCGGAGGAAAGCAGGCTATTTTTTTTCTCTTTTTTTTTTATTGATTTTTAAGCATTTTTGATATTCCCAAGAGGGGGCTTAAAACCGATTTGTTTTCAAAATGGCCTATAATTTGAATTTAGGGCCACTTAGGTTCACTGCAAACGGTTTAAAGTTGGATTCAATTAGTAAATGTTTAACGAGTCGTCCATCCTTAACGACCATTCGGTTCCCACACCCTGCTCATGCTCCCACAGAATTTTCTTCGGTCACATGGGAACAAAATAGAAGAACCTAGAAGAGGAGGGAGGCAAAAGAGAGAGAGAGAAACCTGAGGGACAGTCGTGGAACCCAGACAGACCAGTTAATAAGCGAACGCCAATGTCAGGGACGGATATGGCACGTGCCCCTTCGACCCCTCCACCCATCCGCTTCTTTCACACGGGTCCTCCCTTCGCCGGCACTTCCCGTGGGTTCGGAAACTCGAGAAATGAACCGTGGGAAATATTTTCTTTCTCTATTCACTTTTTATCCATCCCTCAAGGTCAAAATTGTCAAAAATAGTCCAAAAAAATTAAACACTGCACAGTTCGGCTGAAGGAGGGTTCAAAATGAAAGCGTTTTCTCATCTTCTTATGAGTCTATCGACTTGAAATTTTTAGGCTACTATCTTTTGGGGCCAAGTCTAGTTGGGCCAAATTTCAAGTCCCAAAGGAGCAGAGAAATCGTAGGTGGCAGAGTCTGCCTTATTGCCCTTCTTAGTGATTGCATTTTTGGTTGCCATTTCTTCGACCGACGGATGTCACCACAGGGGCTCCCTGTTGATGCCAAAATCGATCGTTTGTGACAATTAGGAGGCGAGACGTGAAGAATTTTTTCCTCTGCTTTTTCAAGGGCGAAAGCGTGAAGGTCGTCTCCTTCCCATCGCGTCTCGCTGCTCATTAGATTACAAATAAACCACAGACAAGAGAGAGACGATTTTCTGTTTCCCAGGCACACGGTATTGTCCGCCTCTCGGCTCGAACGTACCCGTGGGACGTGAGAAAAAGACGCGACTAATCAAAAGGTCAATACCTTTATTACCCCTGACGCGTATAGATGCGGGATTCCAATAACGAGGGGTCCTCTCCTTAGTTCTTCCCCCTTGTTGCTCTTTGTCAACGGCCTAAGAAGGTCAATTGACTTCAGAAAGGTTGAGGGTAGGATCAGTAACACGATACATACTTAATACCCTAGCAGCGAAAATTGATACAAGAACCTATTCATTGATAACCCTCTACTGGACGAAATGATTCGAAGATTCGTTTGTTTTTCCCACGGGTTCTCATTCTGGCTATGGTTTCTGTGAGAACGGCGGTAGCACGTGCCAAAGCCTAGGAAATCCGCTACCCCCCCCCCTCCCGACGCCCAGGCGATTCTCTGGGAAAGGCGTTATCGTGAGAACCCGCTACCGCACATTGTTTATCCGCCATCAATAAACCGAAACTATAATTACACAATGATCATGACTATTAATATCCTTCTCGTCGTCTTCTTCTTTTTTTTTCTTTGACGACGTGAGAATCCTCGGAAATCGTGAAGGGTTCTTATTCCTGCCTATCGAATCCTCACGACTCCCGAACGTGGGTATAGACGGAGAGGATCTGTCACCTGGGAAACACCTCGACGTTCTCACGGGATCGCTCATAATTTCATGAGGGTCCCTCTATAAGTAAATTACCGTCCACCCTGACGAGTTCGAAAGGTTAAAGAGCGGGCAAATTGATTGCTCAAATTAACAGAAAGAAAAAAAAAATCCAAGAAAGAAATTTTTTCCCACGGATACTTTGAGAAAACAATACCCCCAGTTTTATTGTCGCACGTGCCTGGTATTAGGGACTAGGGAGACCAACTTTTATTTAAATGCCATAATTAGATATCTAAACAGGTCAAAACATTATGGATAATGTTTTATTTATTTCATTAAAGCTTGAGTATGGATACTTATGAGTTATGAGTTATGACTTATGAGCCATGGACAGCTACTCTTTGCACAATCCATACGATTTCATGACTGAAAGTTTAAACTTCCTTTATTTTCGACCGATTTTATCTGTTAGAAATCTATTTCAAAGAGCTAAAAATGTTATTAATTTATTTAAATCTCTCGGAGTACTCCATAGTTTTCATAAATG
The DNA here is from genome assembly GCA_018703685.1 of Orius laevigatus. Taxonomy (NCBI): domain Eukaryota; kingdom Metazoa; phylum Arthropoda; class Insecta; order Hemiptera; family Anthocoridae; genus Orius; species Orius laevigatus. The sequence continues at coordinate 76,530 of JAGWEN010000201.1, read as the reverse complement.
GACTTCATTGGGATGAATGTAATCAAGGAAATTTTGTTGGAGAAAATCGTGAGTTTATTGTGATACAAAATCGAATATTTGCCTCAGGCCTCAATCAAGGTAAACTGTCGTGTTTAGGTCTCATCTTTATTTTCATCGCTCATCAAACAACACGTCAATCGCTCTAAATAAACAAATTCTGTTTATTCTTTCTCTTTGAAATTCGACGATAAATGTTGATATCGATTTTTGTGCCTACATTTTTAAACGGACGGTTTTGAAGGAAGAAAAAGGGATATTGAATCAGACTGGAGAATGAGTGACACGCTAATTTAAGTCTTCTTAGCCGTGAACTTCGGCCCGGGGCTCGGGGGTGGGCTGACAGCGCGTGTTCACCGCCAATCCGAAGTCACGCTAAGCTACTTCTTTAGTTGAAGCCCTCGCGGTAGTTGGAGCCTATAGGCTTCGGGCATGGTAGTCCTTAATCTTCCTCTACCATCAATCAGAAGGAACTGACATGTTTGTCCTGCCGGTTCTGGAATCTGGCTGATTGTCTTTTGCCCATGTTTCATTAAACAGAAGCATTCTTCCGACTGGCCGAGGGAAGTGGCTTAATCGTTGTTAAGGCGTCTTATGGGTAAGAGCTAGTGGTTTAATCATTTCCAAGGGTCCCTATTGTCCAGAGGCTCTTTATAGGCCAGGTCCTTTCAGCCATATAGAGTGGCTTAATCACGGCTGAGGCTTAAGCTCCCTTATTGGCCAGTAAGAGTTGCTTCATGGTGGGTGACAGACTTCCAGGGTGACGCGGACGGCGTTCTAACTCTGGAGTCCGAGCGATCCTAAATCAATGCAAATATCGGTTCCCATGGTCGGGGATTTCTCGTGAGAACTCCTCTGTCCCACGGTTTCGAAGGCGGACGATAATAAAAAACGGTCGAAATTGAAATCTTGTTTAATAGGGGAGTGATAAGAGACACGTGTCTAAATTACCGAGAGGGTGGGTTTCCTCTTCCCCTCGCCACGACCGCTCCTAGCATAATTGGGCTTTCGTTCTCATCAGGTCACTGGGAAAGGGAGATAAGTGTTGTGGGAAACTTGGAAGTGTGAGAATGAGAAACGGAGACCCGAAGAGGCAAGGGCCCCCCCCATCGAATCAATTGATTGCTTGTCTCACGCTCCTTCAAAATCCTCTGATTAACTTTTAGACTCAACTTTTCTATTTTAGAACGCTACCTTTGGTGGAATTTAGTCTCAGCCATGGTTCCACATACCACCAACGAGCTAAGATCCTTAAGAAACGACTTGTACGAAGCTTTATTTAAAAGGCCAAGCATCACAAGGTATCGAAATTCTCCATAATACATATATAAATTACAAGTAAATAATAAAATATTTCCTTTAGATCATACCAATGCGTCAAATACGTCAAAAACTTCTTCAATATGGCCATCAGCTACAAATTTTCGAAGATGTACAACCTCAACGAGACGACGGCTAGGGTCAACTGGTTGCTTGACGATATAAAAAATTCGTTTAAAAATCTAGTCTCTTCTTTTCAATGGATGGACCGGAAGACGAAAACGAACGCTCAAAAAAAGGCGTCCGCCATCAAAAGTTTCATCGGATATCCCAAATGGATTCAAAAAGAGGGTGCCGTCGATGCCATCTATAAAGACGTAAAGATCTTTATTTTTCAACTTCTTCCTAAAAGATTTTTCAGATGGAAGTTGTCGATGGACAATTTCTCCAGTCGATGGTCACGATCAAAAGCGTAGAAGTTAGAAATATTCTTAAAAGTGTCTGGGAACCTAAAGAGAACAAAACTTACGAGTAAGAACAATTTTAACAAAAACAATAATTTTTTTTTTTAAAGATGGATATCCGACCCAATGGAGGTTAACGCGTTTTATGGAAGAGAAGCTAATGCTATAGGTAGGTAATGCTATTATATAGCTATATATCATTTTCATTGATTAATACCCCCAATTTGGACCACACCAGACCTTTACCGATAGATGATTTTCAACGCAGTTGGACTATTTTCTTCGATTTTCCCATATATTTTGCTGTAATATTGTACTTTTTTATGATTCATGCAGCTATCCCTGCAGGAATTTTACAAGCCCCATTTTATTATTTAGGTCTTGAGTAAGTACCTTTCTTTTATTTTATTGTTTTGCGATGAATTTTACAATATGGAGAATTTTAGATCATTGAACTATGGTGCGATTGGGACCATTCTTGGGCACGAACTTACTCACGCCTTCGACATTGAAGGTATAAAAAAATGTTTGAGCTAAACTCACACTAGTTCTCTCAAACAAACTACACTCCCTTCAACCAACGACCTTTACCAACTACCGTTCCCCCAACTACTCTTCCCTCCTATCACCATTCTTCTCAACTACCCTCCTCACAAACTACCCTCTTCCCAACAGCATTCCTCCCCAACTACCCCTACCTGCAACTGCCCCATGCCAACTAATCTCCCCCATAATACCCCTCCTTTCAACAACCCTCCTCTTCAACTACCTCCCCATCGACCCTTCTCTGCAACTTCCCTCCCAACTATCTCTACCTCCAACTATTCTTTACCAATTTACCAACTAACCTCCTCCCCTACCCACCATGTCTCCACCATTTGTTTTCATCAAAACAATGTCTCAGGCAAAGATTACGATGGTGATGGAAGAAGAGTTTCATGGTGGGACGAAGCGATGACTAAGGAGTACAACTCAAGAGCTCAATGCTTTGTAGATCAATACGGGAAATTTAAGGTGACCAAAGAAAGCAAGGTAAAGGACATGAAATCTTCGGCTTTTGACCGTTTGTTTTAGCTCAATGGGAGTCTAACCCTGGCCGAGAATATCGCAGACAACGGAGGAGTCCGAGAGGCTTTTCACGCTTACCAAAGGTACATCGAAAGAAACGGTGAAGAACCAAAACTCCCTGGACTCGAACGTTTTTCTCACGAGCAACTTTTTTTCATCGCTTTCGCGAACGTCTGGTGCGAAACGACGACACCCGAAGACGACGCGGTAGCCCTCAATGACGTCCACAGCCCCAACAAATTCCGCGTCCTAGGGACCCTAAGCAATTTTAAAGATTTCTCCCGGGTTTGGAACTGTCCTGCAGACAGCCCGATGAATCCGAACGGAAAATGTGTTCTTTGGTAATTTTCTTTCTATTGCAGTTTGCATCTGTGATATCGTTTTGTTTAAATCGGGACCATACTGCCATTCCAGTCAGCTTTAAAAAAAGCAATGTTCTCCTTCATGCCCATCGGCCAACTCTTCTTAGTTGTACTCTACAACCATATTTTTAGTTACCAACTTTCAATGCTTCCGTTTAGGTCACTAAGTGCCTTCAAGTTTATACTGAATGTTTTTATTTTATAGTCTATTAAAATAAATATTGTTGTGTGACATTTTTTTTTACCTCTAAATTCCTCAAGGGTGACCAAACTTTGGGCTTATTGAACTAAAAGGAGGGAAATCCAATTTAGAAATGAATGAGATCAATTTAATCATAATTTTTGTCGATAAAGAAATACTCTTTTTATGACATCATCAATGATGAGGTCAGACGTTGAGGCGTTGTACAACGAAGGTTACGTTTTTAACTGGTTATCAACAAGGGTTATCAACAAAAAGCTCCAAACACGTGGTTTGTTTTTGTCAATGTAGTTTTTCGATCAAAAATAAGACGATGAAGAACAAACCTCTTCGACATAAAGAAAAGAACACTTTTAAGGTATATATTTACATTATAATTCATTTTTCGTTCTAATTCGGTCTCAGTTTCAATCTTTTTCGGATCGAATAAACGGCATCAAAGTCGACGTCTTTCACAATGTGAAGCACAAATACGAAGAAGAAAGCGAAGAGACGACCTTCTTCTTTCAGACTGTCGACAAATGGGCTCTACTCAATTGTTCGGAAAGCTTCAATGTCTTAAGGGAGGAGATCGGCTACAACATTCGAATCCTTCCGCAGATCGTCGTCCAGAAAGACCGACTTGTCGATCTACTCAAAAAACACCTGGAAAACAAAAATTCTTACACTCTTCAACCAGTTTTGGAGTAACTATTCAATATACCTACATAATGGTTATAAAATAATAAAAATTAATTTTAGACTTGTTTCTGCATTGGCGAAAGATCTGCGACAAGATTTTTATCCGTATTTCGACTCAGTGTATGAACTTCTTGTTCCGCTTTTGTCTACTAAAAGCGTCGATCAACTCGAATGGACTTTCCAGTGTCTTGCTTATCTTTTTAAATTCCTCTGGCGGTATTTGGTGAACAACTTCAACGTCGTTTTTGACTCCCTTTTGCCTCTTTTGAGCTCAACAAAGCCGTATTATGTCAACAATTTCGCTGCGCAGAGTTTCGCGTTTGTTGCACGCAAGTTTAAAGATAACGAAAAGTTGCTGAAGTTGATCCTACGCTCTTTGAAAAAATGTCCTGACGTAAGTTCATTAGCAAGAGGATTCGTCCTTGATTGAAATTCGTCGTTTTGGTAGCAGTGTTGGGCGTAATCATTATCTCAATTATGATTACTACTGTAATCTCAGATTGCAACTGAAATTATGATATGACTGTAATCAACCCAAAAATGTTGTTTTTAGAGTTTGGACGGTTGTGGACGCCTATTGTTTGAAGTGGTACGAGGAGTTCCAGGCCAATTCCACAGCTGCGCTGAAAACACTTTCAAATCTTGTTTCTCATCTTTAGAAGACGATTCTTATCCTTACCATCCACTTAGTCAACTCTTATTTACGACTGTGAACTATTGTTTGAACAATATTCACGCTAAACATATCTCACTGCTCTGGAACATCTTAAAAGTAATTTTTCTCAAAAACTGGATTCATTTTCAATAATAAATTTTTAGGAAAATCTCAAGCACTTATATTCCCAATGGAGGGAAGACAAAAACGAGAAAAGTGTCAAAAATATATCTTTGATACTGGATATGCTCCACGAAATGGTTTCGTACAAAAACTGTGGCCATTTGAACGACCACGAAACCCTGGTTGACCTTCTTCTTGACCATTTGACAGTCAAAAATCAAATAAACGAGAATATTTCGGAAAAAATTTACAGCATGCTCAGCATCATTCTATTGTCTCCTGTGTTGAAGTTGACGCAAGAAATGAGCAGTAAAATCGTCGTTTTTGTAAGTTTGTTTGTTTCTGACTGTCAAGATTTAATATTTTGCTTTTTAGACTATGAATTATTTGGGTGAAAACGATTTCATGAACTTCGTCTTGAAGATAATGAAGCATTCGAGTTTTGAAGGTCTCGTTTTGCCTCGTGTCGTCAAATTTTGTGTCGGAAAGCCACCAATGAAGGTTTTGCCGTTGTTAACGAAACTCGTTGTGGCCAAAAGTCTACCGCTGAAAAATGCCGAAGATCTTTTGTGTTGGACACCGTACACTTTAGACTTTACTTCGCTCTCGTACGTTTTATTTGTGTTTTTTTTTTATTCATTTTAATTTAATTTTTTCTTTTTAGAACTTCTCAAACATTCTGCAAGACATATCTTGATTATTTATCTGAAAATCCGCTTCCTGAGCTTCTAAATGATTTAGATAAGACGGTTTCAATTTTGAGATTGCTCCCGAATTTGCTTCCTATCAAAAAAACCGAGGCGATCAGTTGTATTTTGATTATCATCCAATCGTGCTGTCACATCGATGACGATCCAAAAGTGTTCATGCTTTTGGCGACTGCTTTGGAAACGCTTGTTTTGTTGAAGCCTTCGGAAAATTTGATGAAAATCTGCCCGCCAGAAATCATTTTGGATGCCCTTTTACCGCATGCGAATCAAAACCATCCCGAAATTTTAAGAGCGTTGGATTTCTACATTAGCATGGATGAGTTGAATCTGATTTCATTATTTTATGATAAAATCAAGTCGTCGCTGATAGAAAACCTTGTATCGCCGTATCAAAAGGTAACATGGTCAATAGAAACAGCCCCCCCCCTCCTCCTTTTTCAATCTTTCCATCAATCCCCTCGTTTCTCTTCCCTCTTTTTTCCTCGATTTCCCTTAAATCCCCCCCCCCACACTTCCCTTACTCTCCTGCATTCAAAATCTGGCATTTTTTTTAAACACACTTTCATAGGTGAGAGAGTATACCATTCACATCCTATATGAGATAGAAAAATCACTAGAAACATCTCACGAACATATGGTTTCGCTGCTGGAAGTTTGCTGGAGAGCTGAAATGATCCCAACGACATTGGCCGATTATAGAAACAAAGTTCGGGAATTGCAAAAACTGAGTTGTACCAACGAATCGGTCAACGCAGGAGTCGTAAAAGACGAACTTGACTACAAAGTTTTCATCAAATTACTCATCGGAACGTTATACGTCAATTTTAAACTAATATGGGATCCCGTCTCAAAAATAATCGTCACTTACGCTGAGACGTTAAAGGCGAACCAGTTTTGGTCCGTTTTCGGGCAACAGGTCGACAAAATCGGAAAGCTGATCCGTGAGAACGTTCCAGAACCGAAAATCGAATCGCCGTTTTCTGACGATGTTTTATCAGAAGCATATTTAAATTTAAACTCCCATGAAGAAAAACCAGACCACATAAACCACAGGATTTTATTATGGAATATTTTATCAAACTGCATAGTTTTGTGTGACACCAAAAACAAAGACGTCACCAACCAATTTTTAACATTCATGGAGTAAGTTTAATCTTCAAATATTCATTCTAAAACAAACCATTTTAGAGAGGAATATCTGAAAAGAAATTCTGAAGCAGCTTTTACATGGGATGTCTGCAAAAAAGACGAGGCTGCCAAAGAGGAGACCATTATTGAGATGGACGAGGAAGATTTAGACGCCGAAGAGTCCAAAAATGATGAAATTGAAGAAAAAGATGATCCTGAGCCTGATCCGGATCGGAAATTCAAAGGAGTCACAAAGTAAGAATTAGCTCCTTTTTCTAAATTTTTTTTTTTTTTTTTTTAATAATTTTTTTGTTTTTAAGGAGCCTTCTCGCACAAATGGAAGTCCTAGGCAAAATGAAGACGCTCAAGCAAGCCCCTAGAGAAAGCGAACTTTCAAAAATTTACTATGACTTTTTATCTCACAAACTTCCCGATGTGCAAAAAGCAGCGTTGGACTGTATTATGGCCTACAAACAAAAATCGCTCACTCCTTACAGGTTCGGAATTTGTTTCAAAGCTTTGGAAGATAAATTTTTTTTTTAGGGATAACCTTTATGGCATTATTGATGATAAAACGTTTAAAAAGGAATTGGCGTTTTTCAAACTAGACTCTGACAGTGATGTCATAAAGAAAGAACATCGTGCCGACCTTATTCCCATCGTTTTAAGGTATTGAGTCGAGTTTATCAAACTGTTGGTTATATCAGTTATATGTTTTCTTTTTTTTAGAATAATGCATAGTAAATTGTATCAAACTGGGACTAAGAATGTGACGAAACATCAAAGAAAGGCGACAGTCATTCGTTTTTTGGCTGGATGCAAAAGTGAAGAGTTAAGCACTTTTTTTAAAATGGCTTTCGCTCTTCTTCAATCTGATGTCGATCGTAATCCCAATATGTTTAAAATGAGCTCGGAAATCATAAAAAATTTAAATGTCCATAAAATCATTCCACCGAAACGTCTTCAATCGTCGATTTATCTCTTGAACACTTTGCTGATTTACTGCGGAGGGCTTTTGGACCAAAAGCAGCTTTCGTATCTTCTTCGCATTTTGGTCGCTTTGATGTCGAATGTGACCGGAGTTTTGCTTCAAAGGGAAAAGGTTTTTTCGGGCTATATCAAAGTTTTGAGGAACATCCGCAATCTGTGCTTTGAAGGGTTGAAGAAGTTCTTTTCGAATTTCGAAAACTATCCGTGGTCCGGAGAAGAGATCGATGCTGTTTTCGAGTCTTTTATATGGCCTTACATTCCATCTTTATCATCCGACAGCCTCCAAAGCCCGTCATCTCTTCTCAAACTTCTTTTCATCTGGAGCAAAAACGCTCGATTTTTCGTCCTTCTCGGAAAAACGAACTCTGAAACATCTCCACTTAAGTCCATCATGGATTTATGGTCGTGTGAAAAAGTTCATGGATCGGTCTCCAATCTCATCATGGAGTTGGTCGAATCGCTTCTGACTTTACAAGATTTCGAACGTTTTGAGAAAATGGATGGAGATTTCGTAGAACCCATCAATATAAACTGCAGTGCTGTTGTCGATCATGAAGCTATAAAAATGATAAAAAGTAATATTTTTATTCTATTTAGGTAGATTTTTTTATGTTTGTTTTTTAGTTTCAGAAACACTAAATTATGGAAGTAAGCTTCTTATACCGTTTATAAATGTGATATTGGAAAAACTTCAGAAGAAATTGGAGTCCAAGTCTTTTGTTCAAAGAGATTCAGAAGTTATGTCCAGGATAAGCGAGCTTGTGACCAAAAGCGATTCTTCAGAAAAGCTTTTGACTCTTTTGATTCCAAATTTGATCAAAAAATCTACTGCAGAAGAAGATGTAGTTGTTCCTCTTATAACGACAGTTTACAATCTGATCAAAAACGTTGAAAATTGCGGTAAATACGTTTTGAAACTTGCTCCTTTGTTCGGGTCGGTTGGAGATGTCGCCGCTCGGAAATTATTGTTCTCTACTGTTGTTGAACTATCACAAGAAAAAGGGTAAACGAATAATTTAAACTTTCAATTTAATTCGCTTATAGTTCGGAGAGCGGCTTGGATGCGAAATTACTGGACGACTTAAACGCCTGGGATCGTAAATTCGTCGAACATCCTGATTTCACTCGAAGACTCGAGGCTTTCACCACAATCCAAAAGATGATCGAAGAAAAAACAGTTTCCGTCAATTTAGGAGTCATTATTATGTACACTTGTTTCCATTTTATGAAAACAGTAAGTTAACCTATCAAACCTAACCTAAACGTTAACTTTTTTATTTTATTTTAGGAAAAAGATTTGTCGATGCGAGCCCATGCGAAAAACTGCTTGGAAAAACTTTGCCCACTTCTTTGTCCTTTGACTGTGGAAAATGCGGAGTTGAAAAATGCCATTATAAATGAAGCAATTCTTGGCCAAATCAGAAAAGGGATTGCAGATAATGAGAGCGACCACTTTAGAGAAGACTGTATCTCCTTGCTTGGACACATGGTAATTATCCCTTTGCCCCCAACACCCCTCACGACTCCCCAAAACCCCCTTGTCGTTTATTGTATCAAACATTTTTCTTCTTTTTTTAGGCTAGAGAGTGCACAGAATACCACATCATCTTTAAAGATCTCTCGCATCTGACTAACAAAGTCGATTTGGAAGTCGATTTCTTTGAAAATATAAAACATTTACAGCTCCACAGACGAGTCAGAGCCATGTTAAAGTTAGTAGTATCACTCTTTCAACTCAATTCCTTTCATAAATCTCCCTTTTTTATTTTAGATTTTCAAATCTTCCACAAACTTTAGAAGAGCCAATATCGACAAGGTCAATAACGCAATTTGTTTTACCGATCATATCTCATTATCTTCTGACAAAAAGATACTCAAATAAAAATACAATTATTGATTCTGCAATTGCTGTAAGTATTAGTGATGTAAAAGATGAAAAAATTAATTTTTATTTTTAGGCTGTGGGGACAGCTTGCAAGTTTTTACCATGGCATCAATATAATACAGTCCTTGCCTCCTATTTAAAGGCCTTACAAAATGAGGTCGATTTTCAAAAACAACTCGTCAGAATTCTGGTCGAAATTTTAAACGCTTTCCATTTCGACTTGAGCCAAGCAGATCCGCTCATAGAATCCACAGGCACCGAAAATGCCGATGATAAAGAACTTGAAGAAGAGAGAACAATTCAAGTTGACAAATTATCACGTCTTCCTAAGGATGCTGCTAACAACGTAGTTCGCAAGATCAACGACACCATTCTTCCTCAACTTCATACAATTTTGACTCGAAAAACGCAGTCTGAATCATCACATAAGCTTTCCAAGAACGACAATCTAGATGATGAGCTCATCTTGAGGATTCCGCTGACCGTCGCTGTTGTCAAACTTTTACAGAAACTTCCGTCGAAAGAATTACTGGACAGGAATCTCATCGGGTAAGCTCAAAATCTGTATCGTTCATGTAATATACAATTTTTAGAGTGTTCATGAAATTATGTACGTATTTGAAATCACGAGTGGACAGTGTGAGACGAGTCACTAGAGAAACGATGCAAACGATAATGGTCTCACTTGGTCCACAATATTTGAAAACGATCGTGCGAGAAATGAGTGGCATTTTGACCCGAGGCTTCCACCTCCATGTCCTCGCATATTCCGTCCACTCGATCCTCGTCGCTCTCAAACCATCTTTTAAAAGAGGCGACATTGACGAATCAGTCTCCTTAATTCTACAAGTAATTTAAGCATATTATTCTAATTGTTTTACTAACTGTAATGTTCAGGTTTGCAAACTTGACTTGTTCGGAGGAGCTTCTGAAGAGAAAGAAGTGAACCAAATCGCTGGCAAAGTTCTTGAAGCTAGGTCCACCAAAAGTTTCGATATTTTAAACATTTTAGCTACCTACACCACCGACAGTTTTCTTCTCGACTTGATAATTCCATTAAAAGAAGTAATTCATCTTAAATTTGAAAAATTTTATTAATTCAATCTTTAGGAGCTTTCGAGGACACTGTCGCACAAAATGGTGACCAAAATCGAGACATGTTTGCAAAATATTGTTTTGGGATTTACAGTCAATGAATATTTAGAGGCGACATCTTTACTTCAACTTTCATTTGGATGTGCTTCGGAAAGTATTTCGGTTTTGATCAAAGGAACCAATGAAAGAAAAGTCGACCCTAAAAAGGTCGAGTATGAGTCAAGGAGGGACCCTGACATCTATTTAATTCCTTCAGGTTTGTAGTGGAACTAAAGCCTGTCCTGATTCTATAACCTTATTATTATTTATAGATCCAAAGAGGAAAAAAGCTGCCGATATAAAAGTATGTTCAAGAACAAATGCTCATCTTTTGGTCGAGTTTGGCTTCAAGTTGCTCCTCTTCCTTTTAAAACGAAGCAAAGTTGATACTGATTCTCATAAACCACATCTTGACCCTTTCGTTGATTTATTATTCGACTGTATAAAATCTCAACATATTAAGGTATTCTCTCTCGGGATATGAGAGGGGAACTTATGGGTAGAACCTACTATTTGTTATTTTCAGATTGCAACTTTAGCTGTGAAATGCCTGACATGGTGTTTGAGAATAGAATTGCCGTCGATACGCAAAAATATCGACAAAATTACAGAAAGCCTTTTTGAAATACTACACAAATACGGCTCAGCGGGATTGAGCAAAGGCGATAACTTCGATCTAGTCATGGCGACTTTTAAGGCGGTCGCCGTTATTGTCAGAGATGTGAAATACCATAAACTGAACAACGATCACAAGCGAGCTTTGTTGCTTTACTGTGAGCAAGATTTAGACGACCACGATAGACAAGCGACCGCTTTCTCGCTCATCCACGCTATCCTTTCGAGAAAAATCGAAGCCCCCGAACTCAATGAAGTGATGAAAAAAGTCTCGAATTTGAGTATAACATCAAATATCGATTCAGTTCGCCAACAGTCCCTTTCGGTAAGTTGGAAATCATCAAAAATTAATAATTTAATAAATTATTTCAGGTTATGCTTTATTATCTAAAAGAATACGGCTTAAAGTCTGAAAATAACACACTTGTCGACTATTTGGCATTTTATTTCTCACAGTTATCGTTTGCTTTTGAATCTGGAAGAAACAATGCCTTGGAGTTAATAAAACATGTTATTAACAATTTCCCACCTGTAAGTACTCTTTATTTCAAGTTTATGTCTGGCTTGGTACTCTAGGTTGCAATAATCTTCCGGAAATTATAAACCTATGCAGTTTGGCCTGTGTTTTTATGACGTATGGGGAGGTAGTTGAAGATGGAGGGAGATGGTGGTAGTGGGAAGTGGGGTGGTGCAGGAGATAAATCATAGAAAGAATCATTTTACAATTTATTTGACTTTGACCCTTCTGACTAGTTTTAGGTGGATCTTGAACCTTTCGACAAAAAAGACTTGATATACAGTTGGACTTTGACCCTTTATTGTCAAGAAAACGCGGTTTAAGTACAATTCGCCTCTTTGACAATGAAGAATATGGGTTTTGATCTGAGTTGGGCAAAATTTTATTTACAATTACGGCCCAATACATTTTTATTTACAATTATGGCCCATTTGTTTGCCTGTTCCTGTAACAACCCGGCTTAGCCACCTATAATTATATTTGTTTGTAAAATCAATTGCAGGATTTCGTTAATGAACACTGCGGGGTTATATTTGTAAACGTATCAGCACGATTGGTGAACGATTCGTCGCCGTCGTTTAGGGAAAAATCTGGAGAGGTCATTCGCCTCCTTTTATCGAAAATCGACAACAACAGCAAAGAGAAGCTATTTGACATCACCAAAGTTTGGTTCGCGCACAAAAAAATCGCTCACAAACGACTTGCGGCTCAACTCGTCGGCCTTTTCGTTCAGGTCGAGAAAGGCGACTTTCAGAAACGTCTTGTCGAATTTTTGCCCCTTGTCTCCGACCAGTTCGTGCAAGGGTTCGCCGAAAATCAACCAGCAAAACTTATCGCCGCAGAACAAAGTGACGAAACAGTCGACACAAAAGAAAAACTCAAAGATCACTTTTTATTCCAAGTTCTTTCTATGCTTGTGAAAATTTGCAATGCATGCTCAAAATTTCTTAAAGATCCTACATACACAAACCATCTTGAAACAATAGCAGGTAACAGCACAGATTTTAAAATTTCAAAATTCTACAATTTTTTTTACTTTTTTTAAGAGTACACCTCAGGTTTATTATCTTATCCTCATGAATGGGTGCGAAAATGTGCAGTCCAGTTTTTGAATACCATCATCCGGACAGTTCCTGCTGTCGAAATTGCCGCAATCGCTAACAGTCCCGATTTAGAGAAAGAAGGATTTCTGTTGAACAACACAAAATCCAAGTTGAAAAGTTTAATATTGGATTTGATTGCTCAACTAGTTCCCAGTGAAAATTCCCACGAGCAATATCTCCTTCAGGTAATACGAGTTTTATTGATCCTAAATTAACACCTTTTTTTAGTGTATGAAATTGCTTGTTTATATTGCGTGTGTGGTAAAAGACATAAAAAATGAAAAGGATGAAAAAGGAATTTCATTAAATTGGATGGTGCGGAGGATTAGAAAGTCCCTTAACTATGAAGTGGTGCAGCATCCAACATCTACTATCGTCGTAAGTTTTCTCAATGGTTCCCTTGGCCTATCTCCACGTGTTTTGTATTACAAAGATTTTTTTTTTTTTTTATAGCGCACTATGGTTTTTAATTGGACAGCGGCCATTTCTGTGAAATTGAGCAAAGATGAGCTTCTTCCGATCGCTTCTTCGGTTCTGATGCCGCTTCTTCGCGAAATGAACCTCGACGAGCAAAGTTCGCTTAAGAAGGTCGCCAAGGATGCTGCGAACTGCGTCAAAAACAAAATCGGACCTGGCGAATACGATGCGATCGTCGCCACTCTCACTACGCAGCTCGAAGTCAAAAAGGCCGAAAAGAAAAAACAGAGATCTCAATTGGTAAATTATCAAAATTAAAGCGCACGAATAATTTTTTTTTTTTTTTTTCTTTTCCAGCTTGTGACAAATCCTGAAGTCGCTGCGAAAAAGAAAATTCACAAACAGTTGAAGAAAAAAGTTGCCAAAAAAAGGAAAATGGCGTCTCTTAAAAATCACACTTTCAAGAAAAAACCAAGAAAAGAAGCTAGTTTTGAAGATATGTAAATAATTAAATTTTATTTTTTAATTTTATTTTTGCGTTTTTAATCAGTGGTGCCACTTTTTGAATTTACGGAGGGGCACCTTTCCCGTTGTGGTAACACTGCAGTGGCGGGGTGGCATTTTAAACTTTCAAAAGGAGTCCTTTTGCATAATGGAGAATTTGATTAAAAAACTTGAAAGGAAATGTTATCATTTAATTGTTGATGTTGGCTCACCTATGGATTTTGATTCTCTCGCTAATTTTGTCCAAGTACCTATAAATTAATTTTATTGTTTAGCCAAAATTCGTCGATTTTAATTTTAGGTCTCTCAAAATGTATTTTCTCTTTTGTGCAATACACAAGATCAATCGTACAATTGTTTAGTAAGCATGGGATTGATAAACAATCGTTACGAAACAATATTGAAGCCAATCCAATCATTTGGAAATTACGCCAAAATATCGAAAGCGATTTGCGAAACACAAAATTTTGTAAATTTCATTTCATTCAATTTTCTCTTTTGATTCGGTTTTTAAGGGAAAAATGAATATTCAGCCGGAAGGTGATGACAATTTCAACGATTGCTTGGTCGTCGGATTGAACTCTGCAGTCAAATTGTTGAAAGAAAGCGAAGTAGGGATTTTTATAAAAATTAAAAAAAATTAATTTAAAAAAAAATGTTATTGCAGAGTCAAACGTGCTCTGAATATGGTCTCGATTTATGTTTGGTGACGAAAAAAATCGATGCTGGAGTTAAAAGCTTCTTAAATTATTCCATGTCAAACAATTCACATATGAAAGCCAACACTGTAAGTAACTGGAGCTATTAAACACAAGTGTGTTTAGCATTTTACCACACTATCTATATTCAAAGATTTTACCAACTCTGGGTAAAAAGTTGCCTTCTTGAAACAATATCCTGTACACTGCCAACATAACCTCAAAACTTAGAGGCTGTGCTTATAGGTTAATTGGCAGCAACTCTTGTCACCTATTTTTTTCAGGTTATAGTTTTAAGTGAGGAAACGAACCATGATATTCTAGGCTGTCATAATATTATAAGCGATTTGGAGGTTGAAAATTATTTGAAAAAATGGTTGTTTAATAGAAAATTTACTCGTGAGCATTTAAGGCTTTTGTTGCCTAACGATGTTATACTTTGTGACATGAACGACAATTTCATTAGTCCCAAATGGCTTGTTTTGGGTCATAAGTTTTTCCTGCATCACGACACTAACGTACAGCAGAAAATATCAAGTATGTGGCATCTGAAAGGGTTTGAAAATGCATTGTTTTATTTCAGCGAGTGAATATGAATGTCGGATTTATTTGATTAAAATTGTCATGAGGGTTTCTTCAACGGGGATTTGCAGTTCGCAGATTTTTGGTGAAGGTTGCGATCTTGTTCCGACCCGTTATCGACAGGACGGATTTGATGACGCTTATAAAGTTAATCAGGAGGTGATTACTAACACCCACTCCTTATCCCCTTACCTTCCCCTGAATCCTGATTACCCCTGATACCTTTCTATTGGTACACACAACGCTTAGAAAACACCAAGTCCTCCTTAAGTTTTACAAGAAACCATTTTTAGAAATTTTTCGCACTTTCCTCAGCTTTATTGGAAAAAGAGGAATATTTGATTGGAAAATTAGAAGATGAGCCTCCAACCGGATTCTTCATCCTTATACCAAGTAGGTGCAAATCTGGTGTAAAATTAAGCCCTATATGTTAAGAATTTGAAAGGTGAAGAATCATTTTTATTGAAGCCAATTGTCTCCAATGAAATTAGTCTTCCAAAAATTGATAGCATGCGACTCGAATATTCCAACCAGTCATATGAGTGCATTAAACAGTCATTAAATCTTTTGGAATGCAAAGAAGAATATGACCCTTCTGAGTACAAATCAGAAATGTATTCTTCTCTACAAAATTTAGCTTCTAAACGTGTAAGTTGAAGTTCATTTTTTAGTTTTTAATAGGAAATTTTTTAGAAAAAGAAACAAGAAGTCGAGGAAAGTTCGAGTGATTGGGTTCACCCTGCTTTGGATCAAACTTTTAAAAAACGATCGCCTAAAAAAAGGAAATTGGAGCCCCTGAAATACATTCAATACATTTCGGACAATTTATAATTTAGATTTCTTTTTCATTTCTCAAATTTTGATAAAGCGAATTTGCAAGGTAGCGGAACGGCTCTTCGAGTCCTTGATTGTTTTTCTTAAAAAATAAAATAACATTAGTTTGATGGATTATATTTTCTACTTACTGCAGATCCAGAATAAAATTTCATGAGGAACTTTTCTGCAACTTCTAGTCCTTCAGTTTCTTTACAGATTTTTCTATGCTCCAAGTCTTCTTTATTGGCGAAAAGCACGGAGGCGAGAGGTCCGTCGTTAGGCCCGCTCCAATGAGCCTGGTTCACGATTGAAATCCAATCGGAGACGTTTTCAAGCGACTTTTTATTTGATACGTCATACACGACCATCAACAAACTCGGACTTTTCCACTAAAGAAATCAATCGGTCAAAATTCAACTTAATCTTTACTTACGAAGCTATCAAGCAAATCGATGTACAACTCGAAACTCGGTGAGTCGTATATTATTAATTCAACTCTATCCTCAGTTCCTGGTATTTGCATTTGTTTTAAATATATATCTGCCCCTAAAGTCTGAAAAAAATTTTAACCAAAAAGAATGGATCAACCAGGTGGCTAATGGTGCAATAGGAACAGGTAAGTGGCTGAGGCATACTACAGGCAAGGACATGAATGAGGGTCCACTTTAGTCTCTAGGATGACCAGATGACATTTTGTAAAGGATTTTTACAATTTTATTATTATTATTATATATTTTATTGTATTAGCGTACAGCCATTACAAAATTACTTGGGAAATAAAGGCATAATTGAAACAAACATAAATCAAAAAGAGGTAAAAAGGAAAGATTCGCAGTAGGGTTATACGATGATAACTAAACAACTAAAAGATAAAAGAAGTAGAAGTAGAATATAATGAATGATTATGAATACGGATCTGTGGCTCGTCCTGATAAAGATTTTAAACCTTCTGAAATAAAGAGGAAGATATTTTTTGGCCAGTTGTCCTGTGAGGAGTTTAGGATAGTTAAAAGGGAGGATTGGGAAAGGACTGTGGAAGATAGGAATTTCTGGCGATGAGCTGAAAGGAGCGGGCAGTCACAAAGGAAGTGGTAAACACCACCCCCGCGGTCGTTGTCGCATAGAGGGCAGGATTCGAATGAAGAGAATGTGTGTTTCAGGCGACCAACGCGAATATTGCAATAATCTGAGTTTAGTGTACGAAGCTGGCAAATTAGTCTTTTAAGGTAAAGAGGTAAGTCCGAGTCTATGTAATTGGATTGAAGGGGGAAATTTGTGCAGCATGATTTGAAGTGATCGTTAAAGTTAGAGTTGGAGATTCTTCGACAAGAAAGACCCATTCTAACTTAAAGTGTACACAATGTATTATTTTGATCTGGTCACCCTAGTCTACTCATGTTTTGTCTCTAGCCCATTAACCCATTTTTGTTGACTAGCCACCAACCATGGAGTAGTTCTTCGGAAAATCGCGTCCATCAGTAGTGAACATTTGGCAAATCGAACTTTTACCGACAGCAGCATCACCTTAAAATTAAAAATCGTTGAGCATCAGTTTAACTCTTAAAAATAATCAAATATTACCAACAACGACAAGTTTACCCCGAATCACTTTTGGTGGCATTTTGTTTGCTGGGAAGGTTTTTGGTTGCTTGGATACGAAAGTAAACATAAGAAAAAAAAAGTTTATTACTAGAACTACAAGGTTTAACTAGCATGCTTGATTAATGATTTTATGAAATCGTCTTCGGTTAAATCTATAGGCAAAATTCCATCTTTGCATGAGATGCTGCAGTCTGCTTTTTTTTCTAAGAGCAATTCTACAACTTCTTTATGTCCGCAGGCGCAAGCGTAATGCAACGGTGTTTGCCCAGTGCTGTCTTTAAAGTTGATGTCAACTCCGACTTCTAGGAGATATTCGACGACGTTTTTGTGTCCTCTGTCTGCGGCCCAATGGATGAGACCAATCCCGTTTTCATCGAATCCGCCCAAATCGGATGAGTCCAAAAAGAGTTTGACTTTGTCGACATCTCCTTCTTTGGTGTAGTCCCAGATGTCCTTGTCGAACTCATCGATTTCAGAGTCGCTGTCGCACATACGGCTTACTGAGACCCATCCTGTTTGTTTAGGAGACTCCCAATCCGGTGCTATGTCTGTCATCAAATCGATGTAACTGTTCATCGCCTCTTCTTGAGTCATATCTCCCAAATCATTCCACGCGTCCCATTTTCTTTTCGCTTCCATCGCATACCAGTTTGGCCTCTGCGTATTGCATTTTCCAACCGTCGACTGTTTATAAAGACCATAAAATTTCAAAAGCACTTCAGGTTTTAAAGATGGAACCAACGACGGCAAATAATCCGCCGCGGACATAAACTTAGTTCTTAAATCTTCCATTATTGCGCAGTCTGAAGTCGAACATTCGACCCGTCTATAACATGAGGTGAACTTTTGGCTGCTTCGAATCCAATCTGGTTGTTAAACAGTACAAAACCATAACCTCTAGATAAGCCAGTGTTTTTGTCAAAAACAACATTCGATGCTGTGATCTGTCCAAACTTTAAAAAATGCGTCCTCAATTTTTGATTGTTTACAGTCCAGGGAAGGTTGTAAACGAAAAGTTTAGGAATAGAACGTGTTGCCATTATTTCTTAGTGATTTCCAATAAATGGATTGTATGATCTTGCATCAATTCGTTGATGTCGATGCCGGCTTCGGAGCCTAAGTTGCTAATAGGAAGATGCTCGCAGCGAAGGTCCCACTTGTTCAGAAGGTGCTCTATGGACCAATCGGCGCTTCTTTCTTGATAAACGGAGAGGAATCTAGCTTGTGGGTTGTTCTCGAGAAGAAAGCTCACGGTGACTATGATGTCTTCGAAAATCGACGGGTCGTAGAAACAGTCGGATCCGACGATCAGATCGATCGGCCCAAAGTTGAAAGTCGACGAAAGGAAGAGTCCCCAGGTGAGTCCGACGATGCGGACTTGATTTAAATTATTGAGCTGACACGAATGCCGAATGTGGTTAAGCGCTTTCTGAAATGTCGCGCTTTCAGTCAAGGTCACCGTCGCACCGCACTTTGCCGCTACAATGCCTGGAAGGGCAGTTCCAGCTCCTAATTCGAGTATATGCTTCCCGGGCAGCTCACACCTATGCTCCCACAGGAACCAAGCCAAAATCGGTGCTGATGGCCACGTGTAGCTATTATAACTAGCCTGCGCTTTCTAATAACAAAAAAAATCCAGTAAATATATTGTGAAAAATCAATAAACTTTAACTTCTTACCTCTGGTATCAAAACTTCCAATATATCTTCCTCGTTTTCTTTCGTCAAACTTTTACCTTTGAACAAAAACTTTTTTATCTGTTCGGAATTTTCAGACATGAGTTAAATAGCAATGTTGCCAACTCAATTTATTTTTAAAAAGTTTAATTCGCTTTTAATCGTAATCAAGTGAATAAAATCGACATTTTCTTATAAAATGACTTTACAAC
The DNA here is from genome assembly GCA_018703685.1 of Orius laevigatus. NCBI lineage: Eukaryota > Metazoa > Arthropoda > Insecta > Hemiptera > Anthocoridae > Orius > Orius laevigatus. The sequence continues at coordinate 57,108 of JAGWEN010000201.1, read as the reverse complement.
ATTTTTTTATATTTTGAACTTTTGATCAAGCTTTAAGGTAGATTTTTTGACGATACAAAGAACCAAAACCGGTTTTACAAAAATTGATCTAAATGCTGACAAACATGACCCGACTGACAAGTGACAATGCAGGTTTCCATCTAGAAAATAGCATGCATGAAAGAGCTAAAAAAGAAAAGTTTCAAATTGAATAAAAGTTACAGTACTTTTAGAGTACTTTTACAGAGAATTTTTTTTAATTTAGTTTTTATTAATTTTCTGGAAAATCTTCGTTAGGACCAACTACCTAATTGAAAGATAATATGAGAAAAAAAAAAATTTTTTTTTCCATATCTTCTCTCTACATTAGGTATCTCATCTTTGGTGGTCATTACACAACTCACCAAATAAATTTGTGGGAATTATTTTCTGCTAAAAATTACCCCTCTCCTGCTCATAATTACCTTGGGAGGTACTCAGAGAAAAAATTTGCGAGTATGTAGACCCTCAAATCTAAGCCTGAACTGAAGAAGTACCTACATTACTTTTTTTAGCTCCCCAGACCCCATTTACCTCTCATACCCATTACCTAATTACGCCTAATTACGATAAACTAATTACGCCGCAAGAATCAGATTAGCCCAGCAATAGTCAATGCCCTAATAATCTTCTCAATGCCCCTCACTAACATGCTCTCCAGCAAGATCTTTAAAAAAAAAAAAAAAAAAAACTAACATGATTACCTTCGTTATACTTTCTTTAAACTCCTATTACTCCATTTGTACCCCTAAATTCCCTTTACACCCCACGGCATCCGTCACCTCTCAAATTTTCAATATATTATATGTATCTATATGCAGACTTTTATTTCATCCTAAATATCCAAATTCCTCATCTAAGGTACCCTACTACCGTTGGATTTCCAAAAACAAGATAGTTGTAGCGGACAACGTACAGCTACAAACATATGTAGAAAATACATATGTAATTAATATAAAAAGTCAGTCGGAAAATATATTCAAATATTTAAAGACACAATTAATTATTAAAGCATCTACAATCGCTTTATAGTTTTATTGTTAAAAACAATGTCTTTTATTTTATAAGAGGGCTGTTAGGTGAAATTGAAGCTACAAGTGTTCATCCTTCAAAACACTTCACAGCAACGCTGGTCCAATTTTCACCAAACATCCTCCTTCATAATTATTCACATCACCACATTAGTAACTGTAAGCATAATTTTATGCTTTATCTGTTTATTTAAACATACTTTGTCCTTCTTTTGTGCTGTAAGTAGTGGATGAAAAATGAAAAGTTTTTTATTTATTTTATTTTAAGCTCTTATTCCCACATATGTATTATAAGAGCCTTATCTCACCCCCCTGTGATAGGAGAGGGGGAGGGGAATAAAAGGAGTGGTCAGTAGCGTCGCCAAATAGCACCTTGAACCCTAGTTCAAAATTTTTGGTCAAAGTGCCCCTCTAAACACTACACCACTGGAAGCAGTTAAAATCAAAGTGTAACAATCCCTCACCAACATCAAATACCTGCTAAACTATTTCCCCCAAACCCCAATTACTCCGTTTACCCCCCCCCTCACTTGTATCCAAACCAGTGCTGTAATATCCATGAATTGCTCCAAATCCTCAATTACTTCCTCCATGACTAACCAAGCCCCCTTTTACCTCCAAACTCAAACCACTGTCCCATCCAATTACCCTCAGTCCCCAAACTAGTCCTCCCACGATTTTCCTCATTTGTCCTTCCAACTCTCCCTTCCTACTACCCACAAAATATACTCCCTCAACTATTCCCCCAATCACCTCCAACTATCCACAATACTTAGGGCCCTTCAGCTTAGAACTCGGTAGTGACACCACTGGGAGGGCTTAGCTGACAAACACTTTTATTTACAACATTTATTTTAAAAAAAGCAAAAACAATTAATTATTATAATTATTATTATTCAGACATTTTTTATAATAACAGCAAGGATAGAATAAAATTACTTTTTTTTTTTAAATGCCATGAAGTGGCGACATTTATATACAGTGGAGTACTTCAAAAATTGTGTGTATAATCAGTTATAAAGAAAAAAATAAAAAGAAAAGAAAATATAAAATAAATAATATTTACAAAAAAACCAAGTTTAGTCAAATAGTTGATTTTCTATTCAAAATTCTATTAAAAATTAAAATCCACACGTGTAAAAAGTACCTTAAATAACACTCGGTTTTTTTTTTGTATTTTATAAATAAAGAGAGAAAAAAAAAATTGTTTTTCCACACACCAATATTCTACTTCTGTATATATACAATACGAAGAATCTACGAAGAAAACTGCAAAAATGATTTTCTGAAGGGTTCTAATAAGAAATGCCTTCAATGAAGCCTCTGAGCAAAAGGTTGGCATGAGCTGAGCGAGTCTGAAAAGCGAGTTTTAGACAAAAAAAAAAGTTTTTAAGTCTAAAAGTCGGACTCGTGACTTTACAGTCAACTGTGTTTCCTAAATAAAAATGTTTCTTTTAAAAAATAAAATGGACATAGAATAAGGTACACAAATTTACTAAAAGGGGAGAAAATTACTTATAAAAGTCTGAGCCGGAGCGCTGGACGCTGCCGGGAAGCGATGACGGTATCATGTCGAGCAAGTATTGCCTTTGGATGTCAGCGGCTTGTCGTTGAAGTTCGACAATGTTGGCAGCAGCGGCAGCAGCGACTGGTCCTTTCCCGCCGGCCGCCTGCGCCATTGCTAGCTGATACGGGTAAAGCAAAGGTGAGAACTGAAGCATGTGTGCTGGAAGAGGCTGATGCGGCGGTAAACCACGAAGTAGCTGTTGATGCAACGCAGCTGCCGCATGATGCGGATTGAATTTGGCAGTATCCGCCAATTTTGCCAGATGATCACGGTTCGGAGATGGTATACTAGGGGGCGGTTTCGGAGTCGACGGTTTCATAATCGGTGGCGGTTCAGGCTGCGGCGATCCCTGCGCCAATCTCTGCTCGATCTCATGCTCTTGCTGCAAAGCCTTCACAAATGCCGTCTTTAACCGATTTGTATGCTCCGCTTTCAGTGCCTTCTTCACATTCGATGTGACGCACTGCTCACAGATCACTCGTGGATCTTTATTCTTAATACTGCCTTTTTCCCATTTCCAAACTGGTGTGAAGTTCGTCGAACATTGGGAGCAACGGAATGGCTCGGGAGGAGGCGGACTTCGATTGTCTTTAGTTATAAAGTCGACCACATGTTCTAAACCGACTAAATATATGAATTCAGTGTTCGAAGGGTTAGGGATGAAATGCATCTCCGGAGGAGGTGGTTTAGGAGGTGGAATTTGAAGGAGAGTCTTTTCAAGTTGTTTCCTTAACGCTAATTTAGCCGCGGCTTGTCGTTGTACTGGGGTCTGCGAGTCGTCCATTCTTATTCTATCCTGTTCAGGAGTCAAGCTCATATTTAAGCCTTTGTCGAGATTTCCGCTGAGTTGTTGGGTCACCGGGACGGGCGAATGACGAGGGTCTTTCCTTTCGGGAAACATATTGAGACTGCGAGAGTTTCTCGATAGATTGCTCGGAGGGACAGAGCGAGGGAGAGAAGGAGTGTGAACGGTCGGAGGTCCTCGCTCGACAGGTCTGAGATGGGCTGGAGGCTGGACGGGCGGTTTGCTGCTCGTCCTCGGCGGAGGAGTCTGCTTCGGAGTCGGCGTCGTCGCTGCAGGAACAGGCGCTACCACCGCTATGTTCTCCTTCATCTGATGAGACTGCCTCAACTTCTTCAGCAAAACTAACGTCATCTCCTCATTCCTCAATTCATCTCTTAACCGCCTCACTACCATCTTCCTCTCGCACAATTCCTCATCGGTCAATTCCTTGAGCGGCGGCAAAGGAGGCATCGGCAGATCTTCATCGTCGGTCTCACAACCATTCGAATAACCGTTCAAACGCGGCTCGTCATCCGAAACGACAACAATATCCGGACTCTCAGCATAACTTCTCAATTCCGTCCTTGGCCTTAAACTTCTTCTCGGTGGCCAACCCATTCCACTCCTACAAGGCTCGTTTATTCTTCTATTATTCCCAATCGGGCTTTTATCCTTATTATCACGACTCAAATTCATATTTTTAATTCACGAAAACTATAAATCACAATTACAATAATCGATATCTTTTTAATAAATAACTACATCATATTAAATAACGTCTTTTTCATGAATTCACGTTTGAAAACAAAAAGAAGAAAAAATCCAAGATGAATCCGAAAGGTCCGGAGTCGCCTTTCAAGTGTGTCTCCGTATGTAATTAAGGATCGGAGTCTCCTGCACTATTTAACTAAATAATATAAACATCGGTCATTTCAACGAACGCACACGCGGACCAACACTTTCCTCATGAAAAACCGCATTTTTCGTTAAAATTTCGAATTACCGCCGACATAAAAAATGTAAAGTTTATTTTTTTTTCTATTTTTGAGGAAAAAAATTAAATAAAAATAAAAGGTTAATCCCCGACTCGAGTATGTATGTTTTTTCGGACTAATTGACTCGGAAAGGTAAAGGGAGAATCGATTCGGAATCTTTTTCGATACTGGTGGCCGGAGGGTGTGAAAAATCACCGTGATACTTAAAATCACAAAATAGACCCTAGCGATGTCGATTGTTTAGCGGTAACCTTCCTTACTAGATTGTTACTATAGCAACGGCTTTAGATTGATTGACACTCGCAAAAGACAGAATGCGCTTTTATAGTTTCTGGACAAATTTTAACTTCACACTGATCCTGTTCCTATTACTCCAAGAAATCGCTCCTTCAACAGCTCCATGTGCAACTGTCATCAAAAAACGACTTTTTTTCTTTTCTTAAAAAGACATTTTTCTTAATAATTATAATTGTTTAATTAAAATATTTGAAAATATTCTTTTTTTTTTATTTTATACTTTGATCATTGATAGCGGTTGTTCGTTCCAGCCGGTTCCTGCGGTGTTCGATTTCTTTATATCGAACTTAGATTCTTCCGACAAAATTTTGACAGAACTTTTTTTTTTTAATTTTGTTGAACGTCAACGAACATAATTAAAAAATTTTTCTGTAAAAATAAAATGGGATGATTAAAAAAATACAATGTTTTGATTGATCAAAATCAAAGTTTAGATCGTTTGGATGAAGCAGGTGTGAAGAAGAACAAAGGCCACAAAGGGGCCGCCAGAGACCGGCTGGGGTGATGGTCTTCTTCGCGAGGGGCTCCTCTTGACAACTGACATGACTGTAACCGATAACCGGTTATTTATCTAATCGATCTAATCGGCTGAGTAGACGTAAAGACTCATCTAACTAATCTAGTAAGTCTTTGGTAGACGTAAATCTAAAGGAGATGGTAGATGTACCGTGGCCCGTGCTTGTCGGCATAAAATAAACAGACTTTGTAGTTTGTTGTCGGTCAAGATGCACGATGGGTTACTGATTCCTCTCATAACATCCATCCCATAAGTCATAACAATCAGCCAATCCCAAGAGCATACTGGTCAAAACATCAAATCTAGGTGGACATTGGATCAAAACTCAAAGTCAAAAAATCAATGAAATGACTATTAAACATTGTTTGCTAACCATTGAAGTATTGGGAAATGGTCTTAAAATAATAGTAAACTCGTTAGGACCCTCTGAAAAAAATCCTTTTTTAGTCAGTGTTCAAGCTCTGCCGTTTTTGCTATCGTGACAAAGATTTAGAATTAGAGTACAATAATGAAATTTTGTCCATACAACTCATAAAAAGGAGTAATGTAAGGGTAATTAGAGCCTATTTTATTGATATCCAACTTAATTGCTTTCGTTTTAGACTTTTAGTGCACATAAAAAATTCAAAAATTAGGTAAATTCCAAAACTTTAAGTTGTCATAGCGCTTTTCGCCCACCTTTGCGGCGTGAAAAAAATTTAAATTTTAACTTTTAAAGAAAAAATAAATGACGAATGAAATACCACGAAAATCCGTTGACTTTTCCCTTCTTTTCCGCGCTCCTAGATAAATATTTTTATTTTAAATAATATTAGTAAGACCTTTGAGTAAGTATTGTAAACTCAAAGGTAAGACTAAAAGAGTAATAAATAATAATAATTCGATTAATAAATAAAATTAATATTACCAAAGATATTACTTACCTAATTGGTAATTTTGATTTTTGTGGCCATAATGGTTCATTGTTTGGCTATTAATAGGCAATGTCCACCTAGATTTAATGTTTTGGCCAGTGTGCCCCCCCCCACTCACACACAAAATAAGCCTCAGCTTCCTAGGCCATTTATTGCCGCCAATTATCCTCGAACAATCAAGCATTTTAAATCAAACATCACAAAAAAACCCATTTCCCAGCTACGAATCCCCCAATCCCTATATTCCCCGGATTTCGACCCATTTCACCAAACAAGCCTAACGCCATTCACCACAAACAAGCCCCTAATTCCCACCAATCGCCTCCTAATAAGCCACCGATTCCCCTATTAACCCAAACTAGACTCCATTCACCCCCCAAACCAGACCTCAATTCCCGCCTCCCTATTTACCCCAAACAAGCCTTGTAACTCCTAACAATACCACAATCACTGACCATTGATAGGAAATAGAAATTCTCTGAGGCGAATTTAAACAAAACTCCGGTTATCTAATAACCGGTTATTTTAAGTAACATCTCTTTGATCTTTGCCGTAGTCGGTACATAGTCCGTACTCCGTATCCCCAGACCCCAACCATACACCCCAACTCTAAACTCTTCCTTTCAGGTTCAGCTTCCAGCCTTCCTGGAAAAATTTCCTGATCAATACAATAGAAAGCAGACACACATCTGTCTCTAATTTAGTTTTCGGTCCCCATCATGAAGATTACTCTTCTCCCTAAGATAAAATTATATTAATTAACGGTGTATCAAAGAGTAATATAAATTCTATCGTCGATGTATTGTGTAATAACATGAGAAAACCTTACTACATATATACAATTCGATATATTTTTAAGATCTAAAGTTGAGATAATTTTTTTTTTTCTAAATTTTAGATCTAATAAGTGATGCATGCCAAAGACGTAAACTGGAATTCGAAATTGTCTCAACATTGAACAGTCCAACAAATGAGTAATGACCTCATTTGACCTCTCAGTTTTTAAAACAAAAGATGTAGGATCAGCTCTTTTTGAAAAAGGATCAGCAACTTTTCTGACTGATCTTTGTAGCAGTGAATTTTGTGTTCAGAACTGAACTTAATATTCATATTTTGAATAAGAGAATCGCTGAATACGTTATTTATTATTAAATTATGAAAGGAATTGCAAATTTCAGTTAGTATTTATGATAAAATAGTATTTTTGAGAAGCAGTGATTTGAGAAAGCTGCTCTTTGTAACTGTTCCCAAGTGTGGGTTGCTTATTTTGTAATGTTTTTGTTCCCGACTTTCCCCATGTCCGAAAGTCTGACAAAATTAGCGTAATAATGAAGTGTAGGGTGGCTCGGGTCTAAAAATAAAATAATCAACGCCCCTCTTTAAGTCCGGAGGGCGCAGTTATTTAAATTCGAAGCCCCTGGGGTGAACTTGGGAGTTATGGGCGATGAGGGCATAACGGGAAACTTGAAACGAAAGGCGTCCTTAAACATTTCGTTTTCCGTCAAAAAGGAAAAAGACAAAACTCATCTAAAAGTAAGAAAAACAAATTATTTCAATTGAAAAATCTAAACGAATTCATTATAGATTTCCAAGATACTTCAAAAGCCTGAAGAAAAATGGACTGAAGACGACAGAGAGTTGCTCAGCAGATCTGCAGAACTTGTCAAATCCGTTAAATTGAAGTATGAGCTCATTTTTGTTAGTATGCGTTTTAATTTGTTTGCTGAAGGTTGGAAAAGCGGAAGAAGGTCTTGGCGAGGGCTGAAGAGTTCGAAGATGGCGATGAAGTTCTGAAAGAGAAATGCTGGAAGTTGGCGGAAGCGATTCAGAAGTCGCAAAATCTTGTCGTTTACAGCGGAGCTGGCGTGAGCACAGCGGCGAGCATTCCTGATTACAGGGGGAGTAATGGAATCTGGACTCGATTACAGCAAGGAAAGGATATCGGGTAATTGCGCTATCATATCTATAGATTGTAGCAAAAACATGACATAATTCTTCACATCGGACTACTGGAATGACTGCAGATATCACCTGACTCGACTACTGGAAGGGGGGGGGGGTAGATATCTCATTGGATCAATGCCGTTTTTCCCGATTTAGTTCCTTTTTTTGGACACTAAGGGCCCTGTTTAGCTTGATTTGTGATCCTTATTCGACACTAGCGGCCCTTTTAATTAGGTACCATGTCTTTATGACAAATAGGGCCCTTTTTGGCTTGGCTTTGATCCTTCTGGACACTAGGGGCACTTTTTATCTTGGTTTTTTTTTAAAATCCTTTTTGGACACTAGGGGCCCTTTTAAAGATATTTTTGTTTCTTTAAGATGAAAAGGGCCCTTTGTAGCTCAGATTTGGATGCTTTTTGGACACTAGCGGCCCTTTTTACTAAATGGTATTTCTTTTGCGACAACTCTTTTTAGTTTGATTTTCGGACAGTATGTGTTGAATACATTTCCTTCCTTTCGACTGAAAAGGCCCTTTTTAGCTTGGTTTTTGGTCTTTTTTGGACTATTTTAAACACAAAGTGGTCGACCTCTGAGTGGGCGTTAAATATTATAATATTTGGTTATGTATCACCAATTTGAATTCACCAATGTGATACATAACACAATATATTATTCCAATGACTACTTTAAAGGGCGGTAGATATTACATTCAGCCACTCAAAGGACATCAGGTATCACATTGTGCCACTTAAAGGACCGTAGACATAGCATTGGACTAGGACCTAATGACAGAAGTTCAATTTGGACACCATAAACAAAGGCTATGATGTTAAATACGACCACTTACACAAGTTAAAGAGTTAAGTCGTGTTGCTACTTTTAATATCAATCAATGGAACACATCAAAATGGCTGTTTTTGCAGGAATCATGACTTGTCGGATGCTGATCCAACTTTGGCGCACATGGCGCTGTTTTCGCTCTTCAGAATGGGATTATTGAAACACGTCGTCTCTCAAAACTGCGATGGCCTTCACCTTAGGAGCGGCCTACCCCGGCGCGCACTTTCCGAAGTTCATGGGAACATGAATCTCGAAGTCTGCACCGACTGCAATGTCCAAGTCTGGAGGTCGTTCGACGTGACTCAGCATACAGCTCGATACGCTCATCTGACCGCAAGAAGGTGCTCGCAGTGTTGCCAACCGCTTCGCGATACCATTGTCCATTTCGGAGAGCGCGGGAGTCTCGCTTGGCCCATCAACTGGTCAGGAGCGTGCGAAGCAGCCAAGCAGGCCGACATGATCCTCTGTATCGGATCGAGTTTAAAAGTCCTCAAAAAATATCCTTGGCTCTGGGGCATGGACAAACCTGTCAAAAAGCGTCCTCTCCTTTACATCGTTAATCTTCAATGGACACCTAAAGATGATCAAGCAACGCTGAAGATCAACGGTAAATGCGATGATGTCATGCGTCTCACTTTGGAATATTTGAATATTCCGATTCTAAAATACGACAGAAAACTCGACCCTATATTCTCACATGCGACTCTTCTTCATGAATTAGAGGAGCACACCACATCGACTCAATCACTAGTCAGCCCCGAGACAAAACCGATCGATTTGTTCGAAATGAACGAGAATAAAATCGAAGATTTAGTTTGCGATATTAAAAAAGAAAAAGATATCTGGCGACCTTTTGGAAATGATATAACAATCGTTCCGAGTCATAACATCGAGACGGAAATCATTGAAGCCGAACTTCCGACGCAGTCGATGGAAGTCGACGAATTTTCCGTCCGCGTCGACTTCTTTGACCATGTCTATAAAGAAATAGCAAAGAAAATTTTAAAAGAGACCAACATTGAGTACTACAACAAAGTCTACGAACAGCCGCTCGATTTGACCAAACCGAAAGCAGAATGCGACTTCTGCTTCGAAGTCTACGCATCTGCTCACTGCCTCTTTTATCCAAAACGCGAAACGAAACTTCCATCCAGTGGCCCGGTCTGCTATTGCTGTGACTCTGACGACGACAACACCGAACCCGCTTCGACTGACGAAAAAAAAGTTCCTACAAACCCTGGATGGTTCGGAAAAGGATACAGGAAAAGGATCAAAAAGAAAAGGTAGCAGTAGGCCCCTTGAAAACATCAAAACTTTTCTCTCAAGTTTCAACACATTCAGTGCGGTGCTGTTTAAAACGTCCGTAACCTCCTCAATTTTTAACCAATTCTGTCAATACTAATAAGGTAGGAATGCTCTTTTTAAGAGCTACAAAAGTTCATTATTCAGCCCCCTCATAATAGACTTGAAAGAACCGCACTGAATGTGTTAAGCTCTAAAACCATTCAGTTCCTTTCAAGCCCCCCCTCCCCCATCTTTTCGAGCTCAATTTATTTTAACCCCATTTGTGTTCCTCTTTAGACCTCTTCAGTATAGAAAGTAGGATTTTGTCGCCACCAAATCAGCGACTATCGTTAATCAAAATCGGTGGCAATTTTTGAACTTCCAAGTAGGCGAGGGTTGTTGCCTTCATTCCTGAGGTCAGCCTCATACTGGAAAACCTTTGCTTTTATTTTCTTGATGTGAAACAGTATTCAAATAATCTATAAAATCTAACATTCCTAATCTTAAAGAAACTAGCTCTAATAGATGTTGTGATAAGCACAGTGTTCATATCTTTTCAATATTGTGGGCCAGGAGTGAATATTTTAAAAAACGGGTCTTCTAGATTAGGTACTTCCTTATCGATAAGTTCTTGACCTATCCGGTGACTTTTGACTGGCCTATTCATGTTCGTCCTTAATGTAGGAAGTCAATTTTAAAGCTCAAGTATTATGTTTAAATGTAGTAAAAAGTAGTATTGTGTCAGTATTATTTTTTTATTTTTTCAATGGAAATTATTTCTTATTTTAATTGAGCTTTAAGTTGTTGAACTTGAACATTTTGATCTCATTTGGCATTTTGTCAAATTGATATTTCGACTGATGTTTTATGTTTCGGATTGTTGTTGTTTTTTTTTTATTCTTTCTTAAATTAATTTTTAGCATATTTTTTTTAGGTAGATTTCTTTCAGAAAATCTACCTATTTAAATCCTAGTTGTACTTTTTTTTTTTATACTGTGCAATAAACTAACCTTTTATTCTAATTTGAGTTAATCGAGTATTACCCTGCTGTCTAGGGAAAGATGAGGTATCACCAGGACTGAAAAAGGGGTCCAAACGACAGAAAAAGGGGTCCAAACTACTGAAAAAGAGTCCAAATAACCGAAAAAGGGGTCCAAACTACTGAAAATGGGGTCCAAACCAATGAAAAAGAAGTCCCAACCTCTGAAAAAATGTCCAAACGACTTAAAAAGGAGTGCAAACCATCTGAAAAAAGCGTTTAAACCTAGCTACCCAATTTGTCTAAATTTTGCCATGTAAAGTAGGTAGTCGGAATTCATAGACAAAACACAACAAATGTTTGTTTGTTGTTTGTGTTTTGACTTTTGTCTATGGTCTATGCCTAGGATACAATTAGTAATTACTAAACACCATGGTGTCTAATATCCTTGGTCTATGCCGAATTGCAATACATAATGAATAAATCGCCCAATCTGGCACAGCTTCCCCCCAGCTTTGCCACAGAGAAATCAAATACAGAGACCCAACCTCCCCTTTAATCAAGGTTCCTGACTTTATGGCTACGTGCGCTGGGGTATCATACGTGCGCTGTGAGCTTTGCTTCTATAACCCGTAACGTTTTTTGTAACCTACAAGAAAGTAGGTTGCAAAACTGTTTCCAAACAAGTTTTCATTCATAAGTGGTGTCACAATCATTGATAATTTTTATTGCACTTGAATAATGCCATAGTTAAGAAAAGAGCTCAATGAGTTCTGTTGTAAGTTATTTGATTTATTTATTTTTGTTGTAAGTGTGACATCATTCTCCATAAATAACCATTTGTGATCAACATACCGTAAATGCTACAAAACTCGCTACTGTGCTCGATACTCAGGAATTAAGTGCACTGTGCTCTAAATTTATTTATTAAAGTAACTAATTTTAGTATTCATTAAGTAATTCATAATAGTCTTGAAGAATTCAGGTGAAAGTTTTTCTAGTGCCATCACTTTCATTTTTAAAGTTTTGAACTTTCTCCCACAGTCCAGAATGGCACACATTTTAAGGAGGCAGTTTTTTCGACTGGCCCGACACAGAAAAACGTACGATGTCGATTTGGAGCGAATTGAGAAGCAGAAATCGCTGTCGTTGAAGTCGAAAGTTGCATTTTTTTTCGGAGCCTCGGCCCTCGGCGGTGGCTATTATTTACTCAAGTCCGAACAAGAAAGGCGAGCGATCCGAGTCACATTCGGCGGAATTGTCCGATTCTTCAGGTCGTCATTCATCGCCTGTCAAATCGCCGCAGATTACAATTGGAGCCTCTATGGTGTGAACGAAGGGTCAGAAAAATATTTCAGCCTCCTCTCCGAAATCCACGAGAGGTCTGCCTCTAAAATATTAAATGGATGCCTAAAAAATGGCGGACTTTATGTCAAATTAGGGCAAGGGCTTATCATTATGGATCATATCCTACCTAAGGAATATATCAAAGCTCTGATCGTAAGTTTTATATTCAATCAAACCCTTAATTATTCTTTTTTTAGCCATTACAAGATAAATGTTTGGCTCATGATATTCATGAAGTTTACCAGCTCTTTCAAGAAGATTTTGGAAAAGGTGTCGACGAGATGTTTGAAGAGTTCGACCCGAACCCCATAGCAGCCGCAAGTTTGGCTCAGGTATTTTAATTCACACTACGATTTTTGATTTACCGTTATTATTCATCAGGTTTTTAAAGCAAAATTGAAAAGTGGAGAAACGGTGGCGGTAAAAACTCAATATATCGACCTTCAAGATCGTTTCATTGGGGATATGATGACGCTTAAAATTTTACTCATTTTCGCAGCCAAAGTTTATCCGGACTTTGACTTTGGATGGGTGCTCAATGTGAGATTTTGTAAGCTATTTACAAGAGAAAGAGAAATTAAATAACCGGCTTTTTCCAGGAACTGAGAGGTACTTTAGAGAAAGAATTGAATTTTTTAAATGAGGCCAAAAATTCCGAAATCTGCGCCCAAGATTTGAGTCATTTACCATTTGTATACGTTCCCAAAGTTTATTGGGATTTTAGCTCTTCTGTATGTTCTGAAACCTTGGATTTTGTTTTACTTTAATTTTTTTTTAGAGGGTATTAACGACTGAAATGATAGATGGTGATAAAATAAGCGACAAAGAGAGTTTGTTAAAAAAAGGATTTTCTTTGGCCGATATTGATCGGAAACTTTTTAAAACGTTTTCAGAACAAATTTTTTATACTGGTTTCGTCCATGCAGATCCACATTCTGGAAATAGTAAGTAAGGTTCCCACTACCCTAGCCTCCCCTGTCCACTTCCACTGTCATCCACCCCCTGTCCTCCACTTACCCTGTCCTCCACTTACCCTGTCCTCCGATTCCCCTGTCCACCACCTCCCTTAACCCCCACCACTCCCATCCCCGTCCTCCTCAATCCTCAACACCCCCCAACCCCTAAACACTCCTCACTCTACTTTTTCAATGTAAACACCCCACCCATCTCAATCCCAACCCTCCTGCTCGCCACTTCCTCCTCTACCCCTCATTTACCCCACCATCCCCCTCTTCCACAATTTCCATCTCCCCCTGCCTCTTCCTTCTCCTCAATTCCCCAACCTGACCTCTCCTGACCAGTCCAAATCCCCACCACCTCAACCCTAACCACCCCTTCCCCAACTTCCCCTCTATCTTATCACTCCCCCAGCCTTGCACCACACTCCCCCAACCGTTCTCCCACCTCCCCTACTCCACATCTGTCATCCCCCATCCTTGTCCTCCCCATTCCCACATCTCCCCCAATCCCATCTCCAACTCTCACGCTCTCCAATCACCACCCTCCCTCATTTCCCCCCAACTCCCACCTTCCCCCATCTCACAAACTCTCCAACCTAAATCCCATCCCACCTTCCCATCACTTCTCCCTATATCCTCTCACTTCCCAGTCCTCCTCCACTTCTCTCAACCACCCCCTGCCTTCGTTTGCTTAGATTTTCTGTGTTGACCTTATTCTGTGTTAGTTTTAGTTAGAAAGAAGAACAATGAAGCTCAGTTAGTAATCCTTGACCATGGCCTTTATGAAGTCGTACCTCCTCATATAAGCGAGTCGCTACGCAATTTGTGGAAAGCGATGGTTCTCAATAACCATCCAGATATGAAAAAATATGCCATGGAATTAGGCATCAAAGGTAACGTATTTTTGATTTTTCATTCTGGTGGTCGGGTTTAAAACCGTTTTTTAGAAGCGGATTATCGTTTATTTTGCATTGCGTTGGGCCAGCGGTATATCCCAGCTGCGGATTCGGACGTTGGTGATTCCGACATCGTCCGATCCTTTTTTTCACCGCAAAATATCAAAAAGAAAAAATTCAAAATGAGTAAAGAAGACAGGATTTTAATTCAACGCGAGCTCACTGCCCTTAGAAGTCGTAGTATGCAGATTTTTAAAGATATGCCTCAAAAACTAATGCTTGTTACGAGGTAATTTCTAAATTTAAAATCAAGGAAGAAATTACGGTTTTCTGCCCCACCAGTTAGATTTTTTTTTGTTTCATTTTTTATGTAGAATTTTTTTTTTTTAGAATATAAATTGTTTGTTGAAATTCTCACTCAAGTACCCCAGACAGGATTCGATATAAAACTCGTCCGTGCATTGAAAAAGGAAGATTTAAATCTTTTAGTCGATCGGGCCCAGAATCATTTCGACGATATAATGGGCGTCTTGAAAAAATTACCAAGAAATTTATTGCTAATTATACGGTAATTTCTTCCTTGATATTCTTTTCTTAGAATTTTTTTTTCTATTATTCTGTTTTCCTAGAAATATAAATACAATTCGTTCAATCGCGAGGCAGCACGGTGATCCCATAAATCGATACAAAGAAATGGCTCGCTGCGCTTCGTATGGGACTTTCGAAAAAAGAACAGGCCTTATAGCTTATGCCAAATATGTCAAAGATAAAGCAGACTTTGAATTCAGATTATGGTAACTAGTAATCTCATTACGTCATCATTAAGTTGAACATTTTACAGGTGGGGAGGCGTAAAAAGTTGGATTTATGGTGTAATGATCAAACTTCTCTCTGTAAATATCGTTTTGAAAGATGGTGCTACGCTAACTGCATAGTTTTATTGTAAAAAAAGCTAAATAAAGTTTATTTTATAATTTCGTTATTTTTTTATCTGTTGAGAATCCGTGGAAGAGCAAAAGCGTGGAGGGGCAACCCTATTCTGGCAAGGCTTATCCTTCTTTTTTTCTGCACTCGGGCAGTAATTTCTGTGCTTATATAATTAAACATTAAATATTTTATTATAAACCTTTTTTGTTTTCTGTGTTTGATGTTTAAAATAGGTTCTTTTCGATAAAAAGGTACCGAATTAAGGAAGGACGAACGTTTTCAAAGTTTAGGTTGGCAAACTTGTAAGTTGTTAAATATGGCCGGTCCTGAGATCCAATGACGAATCCGGGGAATCAGTGAATTCATTTCAGTGTTGTGCAACATTTCTTTCACTTCTCAAGTCTTATAGCGAGTTTTTATTTTTATTATTTTTAAACGTGAAATATCTATTTCGTCTTATTAAATGTTAAGTGTTTGAATTTCGTTTAGTTTTTGAACTTTTTAATTACACAACTAGGGGCGGATGTGGGTTAACGTGGATGTAAGTTTCTTCTTCTTTGTTTTGTTTTTTTTTCTTCTTTCTAAGTTTTCCCCTTTTATTTTTCAAATAAAATATTTTAGTTTAAATAAAAAATCGAATTTTTTTGTTTTTTAAGTCCCAACTTCTCTCTTTGTACCTATTAATGTATCCTGCATCGTGTGGTGGTCAGCAAATGTGGTTCCTAATTGGTGCTGTAAGCATATATCTGAGAAATAAGAAAATTAGGGAACGAAAAATAACTGGTAGCCTATTTTAGTGATTCCAGACTATAAAAAAATTATTTATCTTCACGTGCAAGAAGGGGCGTATGTTCTTAGTACATATGTAGGTTAACATCATTTTGATGATGACTGAACCTTTAAACGCACTTAACGGACACAATTGTTGACCAATTTTAACGATATTTATACCATTAGTTACAGAGCTTTCCAACGGTATAAGTATCAATAAAATCGGTCAAAAATTGTGGAAATAACAGACGTTTTAAATTAGCATTATTAAATCAGCATTGAAAGAGCTTTTTTGATAAGGAAGACCAAGAAGAACTTTTGGTGGACAGAGGCCGACCTTTTCTCATAACATTTATTGCGAGACATGCATCCATTTTTGAGGCGATATTCAGGGATAAAAATGAAGTTTTCTCTGCTCCCCGTTGACCGATCAACTTGAAATTTGGCACGAATCTTCTTCAATGTAAAAATAAGACACTTTAAAAATTTCAAGTCGACAAGGGCTGAGAAAATGTCTCTGAGTTGGATACCTTAAATTTTGTCTCTGAATATCGCCCTTAGCTTAGTCTAAAATTATGGCATGGACAAAGGTCAAATTCCACCCTTTATTGTCAAATATGCCCACCAAAAGTCTCTTAGTTGAATAGGATAAAGATGCCTGCTCACAAAGAATTTGGAATTCCTATTTTTATTGCTATCTTGGTTAATTCCGTGGTATATATTTTCATGTTGAATGACAGGACTGAAGAAGAAACCTGCTAGATTTTGTCACCGACCTATGTTTCACTCAAATTTATTCTTTAAAGATCTTGTTTGCGTTGAAAGTCTGTGCAAATTTAATTTAATCAAGAAAAATTGTATCAAACATATGATGACGTATTATTTACAGTAAAATAAATTTACAGTGGTTTAAGAGACATTATAATGTCCGTACATTATAAATTTAAATCAGCTTTATCATTCGACACGATCACATTCGATGGACTCCACATCTCGATAAAGGATCTCAAGAAAGCAATACTTCAGCAAAAGCAAATTGGAAAAGCGAGCGATTTCGACTTGCAAATCACCAACGCCCAGTCGAACGAAGGTAAAAAAAAAACACCGAAGATCTTTTTAAAAATAAAGAGAACAAAATTCCTAATATGGAAATAAAGTTTTTTCCTTAGTTTTAATAAAATTCCCTCCTTTTGTTTCTGTAAAAAAGGTGCATGTTTGGTGATGGCTCTTGAAAAGAAATTAATTTGCTTTATCAAGAAGGGGCGGAAGCTAATTTTTTTAGTACCGTCGCTTTAATGGCTAGAGGTTGATCCATAAATTTTTTAGCTCTGCTTGGTTTGGTTAACACCATACAGTTTTTCATCTCCCTCAAATTCGCTAACACTATTACGTTGATTTCTTTTCAGACTTAATATTAGCAAGCAGACGAACAAACCAGAGGGCCTGTAAAATGTTCGTCTGCATGCTTCTGTTATTATAGTTTACACTTTATTAAGTGTTTAATGTCTGGATTTCCTTTCAAGAAAAAAGAAAACATTTTGTTTTGAAAGAAAAAAAAAAAAGATGTTTTGTTAAACGGCATGTATCAGAATTCATAATATTGTTGTCAGGGTTCATATTTTTATGCATCAAAAAATTTTTTGTCACAATTATTTTTTAAAAACTTCCTGATGCATAATCCCTCAGCATTCGCTTGGATTTCACTTATGCTAAAACGAGGCAAAATTTTACGTCTGCGGAAGTCTTTTAGAACCCAACCGAATGTTGGGGGATTACTCTGTATCATTTGTTGCTGGTCATCACTGCTTTCAGAATGAGCTCAGGCAGAACCTAGGAAGTCGAGGAAATATCTGATATTTTTAATGTTGTCTTAAATGGTAATATACTGGGCGTGCCAGCTAGCGTGGACCAGCCGTTTATCTGCCAAACTTTTGACCCCATGGAAAAAAGAATCCAAGCAACAGATTTTAGCGAGAAATCAATTGGCGTCGAAAACTTTTGGATCCAACATACAGGGTACTCCAGAACGACCCTAACTTATTTCAAATAGGAACCCATATTTTTGACTTCAAATTCGTAATCTACACCAAATTTTGAGATAGTTTAAGAAAAAATTGGTAGCAAAAGTATTATACATAAAAATAGCCT
Source organism: Orius laevigatus (assembly GCA_018703685.1). Lineage (NCBI taxonomy): Eukaryota > Metazoa > Arthropoda > Insecta > Hemiptera > Anthocoridae > Orius > Orius laevigatus. The sequence continues at coordinate 38,890 of JAGWEN010000201.1, read as the reverse complement.
CCTTTCCTCCGGAAATCCGCTAAAAGTATAAAATTGGTAGTAAAAGATTGGTAGTACTTCTTTCACGATTAACTATGATCATCCTAACCAATACCCCCAACTAGCTCCCGATTGATTATTGATATGTACCCCCATATTCCACTCTATAGTCTATTCCACCTTCTCAATGCCCCATCTAACCAAGTCCCCCCCCCCAAACCCCTATTACTCCCTCCATCACTCCAATTTCACCTTCCAAATCTTCCTCCCCTATTACATACTCAACTTAACTCCCACACCCCCAACTAGTCCTCCAATACCCTCCCAACAGCCTAACTCCCAATATTTATCCCAATTTATCCCTCAGCTCACCCCATTACCCCTTCCCAACACTCCAATTATGAGTTTAAGTATCTCCTTAGACATTGATTTAGTGATGAAGATGTGGCACATGGTGGATTTGTCATTTGAGGAAATTTTTGTCGAGGTAGCACCTGACAAGTCCTTAAAATCCAGGTTTACATAAGAATCTGAGCCCTGTTAAATGATTGATTGAACATATTAACCTTATAACTTATTTTATAAATTATATAACGAAAAGAACACTTCTGGTACTAACACACTCATCTTCGATTGGGCAATCATTTTTCATCTTTTGGTATCATCCTATCAGAAGTGGTCTCTTACAAAACTAATGTCAAATCAAAAATGAAGGGGAATGTCTTCTATTGTATACTTTCTATTCAACACGTTTTATTTTGTTGTTATGTTCACCATTGGTATTTTTAGAAGAAATAAAAACTAGTAAACCAATAATTTGTGTTTTCTTTTTTGTGCTTAAGTTTAAAATATATGTGTTCTGCTTCATTTTGATTTATTAAAACCAAATTTTTGTGTTTAATTTTTAATTATCCATTGTGACTTCCAGTTTATGAAGACGAGAGTACTTTAGTTCCGAAAAATTCTTCGTTGATTGTCGTCCGGGTCCCTTTAACAACCCAACAAAAAAAGTCGAGGTAAAATAAATTCCAAAATTAAAGATTTTTGTTATCATTTTTCGTTTTTTTTTATTAAATAATTTTTTTGTTCTTTTCTTTTTGGGTAGTGAGAAATCGGACGTATTACCAGCGTTAGGGAAAGTGAGTTCATTTCTTTTTCTTTTTTTAATTTTTATAAATATTTTTTTGCGGATTTTAGGGTGCCCAAGACGGTCTTGACCCTGCAGTCAACAAGTTAGCTAAAGTAAGTATTGAATTTAAGAAGTTTTTGTAAGTAGGAAAATCGTATAGAATTTATGGAAGGGCCACCTTGGTTGTGTTGGCCACACTGATTGTCAAAACCTAAACGAAAATTATTATTTCGATAAGTGAGTTTTTTCAGGATTGAGTTTCGTTTATTCACTCTTAATTTTGAAATAACTTGTACGTTGTGTTGCTAATTTTAATTTTACACTTTAATTTGTATTTTTTTAATAGCTAATTTTGTTTATTTTTTAGACTGTTGATTTAACCAACGTAGACGCGAGTGAAACGGACAAAATCCAAGCTGCGATAACTCAATCCACACTTGAATATGATCCATCCAAGTAGGTTTATTAATATTATTATAAATGATGTATAAGTAGGTACTAACATTAATTTTATAGCTATCTTCGGATAAAAGGGTCGAATCAAGTTGGAGAGTTACCGGCCAACTATCGATGTTATAAATGTCTCCAGCCTGGACATTGGATTAGGGATTGTAAATTAAATTCACAACAAGTGAGTTTTTAACTCAAAATTAATTAGAAGGAACTAATTTGTTTGTTAATTTAGGATTCTTCTGTGGACATTAAAAAAAGTACAGGAATTCCGAGGAGTTTTATGGTCCCTGTTGAGGGGCCTGAAGTACCTGGAGCGATGATGACGCCTACTGGGCATTTTGCTGTTCCCTCGATAGAACAGTAATGATTGAATTTTAGGCTTTTTGTGGTGTTAAACTATTTTAGTGAGGCGAGGAAGGAGCCATTGAAAAAGCTTAAGGAGCCGGTGGTGGTTGAAAAACCAATTATACCTGGCGATTTGATGTGTGGCGTTTGTAAGGACTTGCTTACGGATGCTGTTCTCATACCTTGCTGTGGAAACTCATTTTGTGATGAATGTAAGTTTAGTGATGATTAGAAGGAGTTGTTGACAGTGGGAGCCAGTTGGAGTAGTTAGGGAGCTTGTTGGGTAGTCAGGTGGGTTAGTAGAGGGCTTGTGGGGGAAGTGGGAGCCAGTATGAGGTGGTTAAATGCTGAAAGTCTGTAGGGGTAGTTATGGGCAGTTGGCAGCCAGCCAGGTGGTTGAGGCTTGTCGGATAGTGGGGCTGCGGGCTATTAGTAGTGCTTGTGGGGTAGTGAATGCCATTAGTTGGTAGTGAGGGGCCCTGATACTGTCCCTGCATTATTATCCCCCTACAGATTTCTTTCAAACTACCAGATTTTAGATGGATCCAAAATTTTACTATCCTTTCAGGATTGCTAAGATTGTATATATTATTTTTCAGGTATTCGAAACGTTCTACTGGAATCGGAGGATCACCAATGTCCGGACTGTCGGGAAAAAGATGTTTCCCCAGATACCCTTATTCCGAACAGATTCCTACGAAATTCGGTCAACGCTTTTCGAAACAAGACCGGCTACGTGAAAGCAACTCCAGTCAAAACTGCTCCACCATCTGAAAAACCTCCATCGCCCAAACTCGAAGCTCCCGAAAAACAAGCAGGAAAAGACTCACAGCTTGAAGACGGCGGTATGTTAGCTCTTAAACGCCTTTTAATTAAAAGAATGTCCGAAAATTGGTCTATTATTTATTCTATGAACGATTTTAGAACTAGAAATTGTGGAGGAATCCACAACACAAACCCTGGATCAACCGCCAGGTTCGATTCCTTCATTCGCAGACCCTCCACCACCAGCCGACCCACAAAGTTTGCCGACCAATTTCGAACAGAGTTCGAACACCGTTGAGAACCTCCTCCCGATTCCAAACCTGGCGGTCAATTCACGTTCTCAACCTAATTATATCTCCCATAAAGGTGATGAGACATCGCATTACATTAAGAAAGAAAAACTCTACAACAAGTAAGTTATTTATTGTATATTGCAGAATTTTTAAAAATAAAAATTGTCTTTAAAGCCGTCACGAAAGATCAGGTACACCGACTATTGACGAGAACCGATACAGAATTGAATCATTAGGAGGAATGCATCCGAGAATGGCCCCACCGATGCAGCAGCCCATGTCGATCTACCCACACGGTAATTGTCCTTTTTCTTTACAAATATTCTATAAATCCGGGAAAATTGCAGAAAAAGAATCCTCTTCAAGAAAAAGTAGCGATTCAAGACTTAAATCGAGACTAAAGATGCATGTACCCTATAAAAGTAAAATTTTAACCTTTTATGTGTGGTTTTTCACTTCGGTGTTGGAGCACTTTGATTTTTCGGTGTTGGCATCTGATCTTTTTAAGTCAAAAAGGCCTCGAGAGGCAGCGAGTTTCCTCTTGAAAAGCCTGGATTCTACTAATAAAATCCTATCCTTAAGTCATTCCTGTCACGATTTTCAACCATCTCAAACCGTCAGGTTTCAAGAAAATCACAAAATTCCATTTAGGCCCCTTAGCAAAGTCCCAGAACTGATTCAGCCATTTGAATTGTTGTCAACGGTCCTTGGCCCATAAGACCTTCCCGCCACAATTTTCAACCACCTTAAACCTTCAGACTTCAAGAAATTTACAAAAGTGCCCTTTGTGCCTTAAGCAAAGTACCGGCTTGAGAAAGCTGTCTAAAGCTACTTCCTCCAATCTTTCCGTGGAAACTCTTTCGGCATAGGAGATTTCTACTACAATGTTGGGGGTTTCACTTCAATTTTAGGCTCTTGAGTTGCACATCATGTTTCAGCGGCTTATGAAATTTCTCTAAATAAAAGATTTTATAATTGGAATATATTTTTTTAAAGGTTATATGTATCACCAAAGACCACCACAATATATTCAACCGAGGCCCGATATGACTCCTTATCCACCTGGAGTTGATGATCCGAATATGATAAGGATGCCGCAATACGGTCATCGCCTTCCTTACAACCATCGCCCTAGGGCTCCGTATTCAATAAGCCATAATGGAAATAATCAACCTGGGTAAGTAAATTTTCAATTCAATTACAAGTTAGCATTAATTGAATTTCCAGTATGCTGACGAATACGTTGGAGTTGTTTACGAAGATAATTCATGATAAGGAAAAACGTAGGAACCGAATAAAACGTCGCTCTCGCTCGATCTCGAGGTCGTATTCGAGATCGCCGACGCCGAAAAGGTATCGAGGCCGATCTCGATCATTGAGGTCGAGGACGAGGTCTCGAACTCCAAGGTCGAGGACGCGTTCAAGATCGAGGACCGGTTACGTACGCAAAAGAAGCCGAAGCCGTTCTTTTTCAATGAGCAGGTAAATTAATAATAAATTTAATTAATTAATTTACTAAAAAAGTTTTATTTTAAGGTCTCCTCTTTCCGACCGAAGTGCGAATCGATCTGTCAGCCGAGAACGACATTTCTCCCCTTCTAGAAGGCGTGACTATCGACATTCACCAACATACAGGGCCTCTCCTCACAGGTAAATAGGGTTTTTAGTCAAATTTGAAGGCGTTTAGTTAAATTTGAAGGCGTTTAGTAAATTTGAAGGGTTTTAGTTAAATTTGAAGGGTTTTAGTTTAAGGGATTTTGCTTGGATTGGAGGGTTTTTTTTTTACTTGAGTATGAAGGATTTTGTTGAATTGGTAGGGAGTTAATTTGAATTAAAGGGGTTTTTAGATAGATTTGAAATGTTTTAGTTAGACATAAATTTTTTTAACCAATATTCTGAATTTAGAAAAAAATTCAGAAATTCAAATTAGGCGTTGATTTTGAGGTCCAATTCCTCTCCTGGGCCAGTCCGCCCCCGTTTCTGAAATCCAGAGTTATTGACAAAAGTGGTATTTTGTTTGCAGATATTATTCCAAAAAATACAAGGAGGAGCATGCGAGCCAGAGCCATAGCGTGAAAGCGCCCGAAAGGAGAAGCCGACACACTTCCAAACAGGATTATTACCCCTCCGATTATCCAAGGTATTTATCTTTTTTCTCATTTAATTATCTTAAGATCCCTTTTCTTCCACTCAAAGCGATAATAAATCACCTATGTATCGCTTAAAAAACACAACAGAAATACCTGTAAATTAGATTGTAAGCAAATTAGTTGTAAAATGTAAAAAATGTATTTAAATATATTATTTTTTATATTTAAATTAATCAATTCTGTTTCATTCTCATGTAGTTATTTATTTTTATTCAAAAACAGTTGATAAAATTTTTTTTTTGTTTTAAAGTTAACTTTACGAACTAAATAAAAGTTATAATAAAATAAAAAGTTGGGTTTAAAATATTTGTATTTGCCATTTTATTTGTACTTTGTCTGTGATATTTTTTTTCTGTGATAATTTTTCTAGTCCATAAAATTGCGAAGTTCCAATATGGATTTTTCTTTAAATGTTTAATAAACGGATCTGTGATGTAAACGAATTTGTGATTGAACAAATAAATTTTATAAACTTCGCCTTTTTTATTTTCACTTTTTCGATTTTTTGGAAGTTGAATTATGGGTCGACACAAAACCGCCATGCCTCATTGTTTCATTGGTTCCATTTGTTTTTTAAGCAAATTTTTATTTTTATTTATTTATTTATTTATTTATTTATTTTTTTGTATTTATTAACTCGAATTTGCTTTGTATTTAGATCACCGACTTGAAAGCAGATTAATTAGGAGAAAGTGTAATTGTGCTCCCCCTACCACTTCTGCCACACTCTTCACCTGCATATCCTCCATTACCTACCATCACCTCCCCTACTATTCATTAATATTCCATCACTTCCCCTACCCTCCACTGCTATCCTATCATCTGGAATCCTTTAATATCCCATTATCACCTTCCCTACCTCCATTTCTATCCCATCACCACCTCTACCCTCCATTACTACCCCATCACACCCCCCCTACCCTCCATAACTATCCCATCACCTCCCGTACCCTCCATACGTCCTCCCCACAACATCACAGACAAAGTCATGTCCAATAAAACCTCCTGGACCCGTCCTTCATTTGAATAGTGGACCCTCGACTCAAATAGGACTTTTCTCATCTTCCTGCCGACTGATAGATTTGAAATTTTTAGAGGTTTGTCTTGGTTTATTGAATTAGAGCCGATCTAAATTTCAAGTTGGCCAGTCTTCAGAAAGCGGAGAAAATTAGTCTTGTATATGCCTTGAGTTTAATTTCGGAGGGTTCGTTTAGTTGGGAGGTTGTTTTTTACCTTCCATTTCCCAAGACCCATCTTCTCTTCCTGAAGATGCCTCTAATTACAACTTTAATTCTATTAATTATTTAATAATTGATTACACTCAGCTCTGCTGAAATTTTGGATTTCATCATTAGGGGTTCTCGCACAAAACTTCTTTACACAAATTTCTTGATTCAACTCGACTACGAAATTCTAGGCAGTATTCATTAATTCCAAATGGACACCCCACATAATATTCTCTCATCTCCAATTGACTTTAAATTTGCCACAGCTATTCTTTGTATCAAGGTAAAAGTAGCCCAGAAAATTTTCATTCTACTTGTCATCCCTGATCAAACTTCTTTGCTTTCTATTTTAGTCATTTTTGATTCTTAAAGCCCCTTGGCCAATAGGAGGCCAGGAACTCCTCAGCCAATAGGAAGAGGAGAATCAAAGTTAAAGATGATTGGACCCAAGGATGCTGAGAAAACGTTATCTTCAATTGATTGTCCACTTCTACACTTTGTTTTACTGATAACCATTTGTGTCAATTGCTTTATTTTTTCTGTCATTTTATTCTTTAACAATGAGGCTTGTGTGTCTTTGTGCCCTCAACTAGATTTTGGTGGCGATTTCGCCATCCAAGAACTACACAGATTTCAGAAGTTCCGGCACAAAGGAAGGACTGCTAATTCATACCTTGAGCTAAATATTTTCTTAAAAAGCGGACAGAGTGCTCTTTTTGTACATAAAAGATGGATTCTTGCTAAATTTTCATCCTAGATGTCCTGAGATTAAAAACCTAGATTTTGTTAATTTTTTTTTTTTATCTCAAGGTATGCTGGTAAGTAGTAATCAGAGGCCAAAAATTTTTGGTCTTTGGTTTTTAATTTAAATTTAATTATTTTGAGTGTTTCAGAGATCTTGAGAGTGGCGGATATTTTTTTAAGCCCTTTATTTTAGGTGAAGGGAGTATGGGGTGATTTAGAAATTGGGGAAAAGATCTATAAATGACTAATGATTATAAATGACTAATGGTTTGTTTTGTTTTTCTTTTTTATAGACGGACCGAACGGTATGAAAGTCGATATAAAGAAAGGGACCGAGAACACCATGAGAAGGACAGAGAGAGGGATAAAGAAAGAGGATATCATAGGAAGTACGATGAACTCGATCCGAGGGAGATAGTGAAGCAAGCTGGTCTCGATTTGAGGGCTAAAGTGGCCGATGACTGGGAAAAAACTCGCGACCGCGAACTCGAGCTGAGAAAGAAGGAGGCTCAGCAGCTTTATGAGAAGTCGCGTAAAGAAAGCCAGGTGGAAGCTATCGAAAGCACGTCGCGTGAAGAACTCCGTCCGCCCGGTGTCGCTGATGACGATCGCAACCGCGTCCTTGTCAGCGTTCACTGCGACGAGGCCAAAGAACCGTCAAAATCGCCTGAAAAGGACAAAAAGAAAGAAAAGAAGAAAAAGAAAAAAGAAGAAGTTGACCGCAAAAAGAAAAAGAAGAAAAAAGACAAAAAAGACGAAGAAGTCGAGGAGAGCAAAAACTTATACGAAGATGAAGTCAAATTAGATCAAGAAATCATCCAAAAATACACAGAGACTCCCAAAGAAGAAAAAGATGTCGTCCTCGCCCCGTTACCTGAATTATCAAAATGGGAAAAAGATGAAGAAACGGCTCCTTCTGAAGAAAACAAGAAGCCCAATGAAGAAAGCAAAGTTACATCCGAAGTCATCAAACGAGCCGAAAACGCCATTTTTAAGAAAATCCACATAAAACCGATCGATGCAAAGAAGCCAGAAAGGAGGGTCAAACTTGCTGAAAAGGAAGAGAAAGAAGAAAAGCCGGAAAAAAAAGAGAAAGAAAGAAGGAAAGACAAAGAAGAACGTGCACCCAGATCGATCGCTCTACCAGTCGAAAAAGAGCGACAGCCACCTCAGCGGATTTCAGCGAAAGAGCGCCTCGGTGCTAAAGTCGACGATAAGGTCGTCAAGCACGAAGACCGAAGGGAAAGGCGAGAGATCAAAGTCCCCGAGAAGAAACCCAAAGAGAAAATCGAAATAAAAAAGTTGTCTGAAGAAATCTTCGAGCCCGATTACGAAAAAGAAGAAGAAGTCAAAGAGGAGCCCAAAAAACGTTCGCTCAGCCCTCAAGTTGAACCCGAAGCCAAAAAAATCAAAGAAGAAAAATCGTCATCTCCCGAATCGAGCCTTAGCTCGGACGAGTCGGAGAAACACCACAAAAAACGTAAAAAGGGGAAAAAGCACAAGAAAAGAAGAAAGAAGAAGAAGCATGGATCGTCTTCAGATTCAGACTCTTCGACATCGTCCTCGGACTCGGAATCCTCAAAGAAGAAACGACGTCACAAACATAAAAGTCATAAAAAGTCAAAAAAACGAAAGAAGTCAAAAAAATAATGCTTTTTTTTTCCTTTTTCCTTTTTTTTTTTTAGGTCGCAATTTTAATCCTGGACGAAAACATCCTGTTTGTTTAAAGACTTGTAAATAACAAATTCAATTTTAAATTTTTTTTTTAAAGTTCTTGTAAAAATTTTGTTTTGTTCTCGCCATTTACAGTAAATTAGTTATAATCTTTTAGTGTAATAAAAACATGTAATTAAAATAAATAAAATTACCCTTTTGAATACTCGGATCACTTTTATGAACATTTTCTCCTTATACATACCTATGCCATAAGTTCTGCAAATTCCTGCATGAATCGAGATGATCCAGTGCCATTCAGTGTTAAAGAGGGAAACAAACTTAGCGGTTTTTTGATTTAGAAGGCATTGATTTTGCCTGAACACTGAAAGTTGTGAAGCGAACTTCAATGCTATTTTGAATTTTCCCTCCCATATCTTGTTCAATTCTGAGCCACAGAGGGCATCAGGATTACAAGTAATTATTATTTAAAATTAAATTATAAATTAGATTTGATAAACGCAATTTTAATAGGAGTCAATTTAAAATATCAATTCGATTTATGGGATATTCTGGATTTCGATTGGGTGGGCAGTGGAGGACGAGGCCGAAAGGCGGTAGATTCGGGAAGGACGCTCCGGGGACTCGCGTCTCTCGTCTCCCGCGAGTTTTACAATAATAAAAAAGAAAGTTTTTGAGTTTGAACGATTAAATTTGTGAACCGAACCGAATTTGAGTTTGAAAGTTTACAATATTGTAAACGCGAATCGAATAATCGAGCTTAGATAAAGGAACTTCTGAAATTGCGCCGAACGTAAAAAGGTGAGTCCTTTTCAGTTGGCAACTGAGTTCTTGACAGGTCAGGGTCTAGTAGTTATGGAGGATTGGAAGAGGAACCCCAAAACTGCAGTCTACAACATTCTTGAAAATTAAGTTCTTTACAGACCTCTCCTTCAGCACTGTTTACCCCATCGGCCATCCGCCACCTTAATCTTCCCCACCTCTCCTCATTCGTTCATCACCTCTACACCTCACTCTCCTTCACCTTCCTCGACCACCACCCTCCACACTCACCTTCCCGCACCACCACCCTCCACACACGCCCAGCATTCCACATCGCCTCCCCCCCCCTGATCCCTCATTCCTCCACATCCTCCCTTCCAACACTCTCTTCCTTTGCCATCCCCACTCTCATACCCTCACCACCTTCTCGACCGTCCTCCCTTCCACCACCGCCCCCACTCGTCCATCATCGCCCTTATGTTCCTCGGCCCACCCCTAACCTACCACTACCACCCCCTACTCTACCCACATCTCCGCTAGCCAACTCGCGGGAGTCAATTATTACTGAAAATTAGGGACTCCACAGACCTCTCCAAAAACACAAAATACTCCCCCCACATCTTCCAATCATCACTCCCAACCCCAAACCACCTTCCCATCCTTCCACACCACCTCCTCTCCTCCCTCCCTAACTTCTGCTGCCACCCCCACTCACCCTACACTTCCCCTAGCCGCCCACCTCTCACCTGTGTTGGGGGAGTCTTCATCCACATTCCACTATAGAATGCACAGATAATGCCCACAAATATATGTACTATAAAATAGAATGAAACCTTTGAGTATCCAAACCGTTTTATAATATATTATCCTAAAAGATAGGACGAAGACAATTGGAATATGAGTGAAGAAACCTCAAAAGTAAATTTTCTCAGCTCCCTGTGAAGCGATCGACTTGAAATTTTCAGGGTTTTTTCATATCATAATAAAGATTCCACAAGGAGATGAGAAAAGGTGATGTAATTTTCGAGTTGCGTTCGCTAAAACTAGAAATTTTTTCAATTTCTTTCTTAGAGGTATGAAAATTAGGTACGGATAGTGCTTTTTGATAAGGCCATTTCGATTCGGTCCCCCTATCGCATTAGGGGAATCTCTTCCGACTCTTGAGTCTTTAGAAAATTCGGCGCATGCGAAAAATTCCGAATGTGCCTGAGCCGGAGGGGTGGATCGGGGAAATCGCCCCCTTTCCCCTTCAACCTTTTACCTCCCAGTGTAGATCATGGCACACTCGTGAACCGAACGACGCACCCTAAGCACCCTAAACCGCGAGACAAGCATGTATCTCATCGCCGCGATCTTCGCACTCTCCGCCTACCCTATAGGTACGAATTTTTATCTTTATTTTTTTATTTTTTTAATCAAAGAGAACAGAATTGATTCCTTATAAAATATATAAATAAACATGAAAGGAACCCCTACATTTTCGTGATCCCAGAGCCTCCTGATCACGAATCTCTAGTCTAGAGCCTCCGTGACGACCACCTCAATAGCCTCTTTCCCTCGGAAATCCGCTTAAAAAAATTAGAGGTACCTACCTAGAAATTATTTCAAGCCATCTAATCTCCCAGAAAGCATAGCAATTGGGTCATATGAGCTAGTCCCTCCACGTTAAAACTAATTTGCAACTCATTCCAATTAATTAAACTACAAAGATAATTGAATATTGATATATATAAATTGAAAATAAGATATATAATGAATATTGATGTATAAGAATATTCTTATATATTAATATATACGAAGACTCAAAAATGGCAACAATTTCGAGGCTCTTGTTGCATCTATCAACAACTACAGTTGTTGCCAACACTCATGTTTAGGGTGAATCTTTAGATGTCTGGGTGCTTTTACCAGAAAGAATAGAAAAAATGATGAACACTCACGAAAAAAGGTAAAACCTTTCCCAATAGCAACAATAATATGGCATTATCGATTTCCTATTTAATAATAAAACAAGGTCGTTTGTACGTTTTGCTTCTTTGTCGAGTATTTCTTTTGTTTCTTATAAAAAGGGTCTGTATTCAATCTTTTCCCGTATCCCACATTCTTGGACAAAATTCTTAGAAAGGTTTTTTCAAAGTTGCTTATTTGTCTAGGGGATTTTATCCTTTGTACTTTAAAGTTTTGTTAATTTGGTAACACTGGACTAGTGCCTTCTTGATCTTCCTTAATCCAGGAAATTGGATGCGGGCGAAATGAGAACAATGCGGTTCCCTACTAGGATTAAGATAACAGATCCGTAATCTCGTCCCTGCAATATTGATTACAAAAAAGTTAAAAAAAAATCGGTGTCTGAAGTGCTATGGAATTGTTCGGTGAAAAGAGAGAGAGAGAGAGAGAGAGAGAGAGAGAGAAAATGGACGTTTCCGCCTTGTCCAAGTATGAAAATAGAAGCGACTCATCAACAAACAGCCCTCCCTCCTTCCTTTGCGTTCTACCTACTGATGAAGGACCCATTTCCATACCAGTAGACTACACTTTACAATCCCCCCTTTTATCCTGCGGGGATTCAAAAATCTTTGTTTTCGCTCATATTTTGAAAGATTGTAAATACAAAGAGATCCGTCATTTAAAGCTGAGAGGAGGATATTTCCGATCTTTCCGTGCCTCTAATTTCCTGAAGAATGACGACTAGGCTGCGCCTGAAAAGTGGGGAGGCTGGGGCCACTTTTCGTGGACTTATACCTAAAAATAATATTTTATAACTAAAAGAAAAGTGGAATCATCCATAAAGTGTTTTAACTGTAAAAAAAAAGGATAAAATTCCACTTATATTTTAGAGTTTATTCTGATCAGGATTTCTACTATGTATTTGGTGAAGGCTCTTTCGTTTCGATCCCAGAGGGACTTAAGTCCCCAGAAAGGTGTAAAATGGTCTCGATCTATAAAACTGTATAAATTTAATATCGTAAATAATTCAGTTTTGGGGTCCAATTTAGGTGAAAAGCTACTTTCGGATTCTGGACCTTTTCCCGTGTGAGGAGCGATAAAAAAAATCAAGGAAAAGCAGCGTTTTTCGGTGCAATTTATACGCTTCAGGTCGTGAGATCGATATCCGCTCTTTAATTAAGAAAAAGACATAAATTTTCTTGGAGAGCGGAAACCAATTTGATTTTACCACCGTAGGACGAGTTCATTAAGTTTAAAACGTGATTTTCTTTGTAATTGACACGTTGGATCCCCTCCGAAATTGAAAAGCGAGCGAGAAAGTTTTAAAAGGGCTTTGAGGTGAAATAAATTTAAAATATAAACACTTTTTAAGTCGTTTATCTCGCATCGTTGGGTATAATAACGTACGATGTTATTGTTTCAGGTAAGCCGGACGCTTTTTTTGTTTGTTTGCTTTTTTTATATCCTTAACCCAATTGTTTTTTATCAGTCCCAACCCAGAGGGACATCGACTAACTAAAGCAATTAACGGGTTTACACCCCTGACTGAAAAACCGTAGGGTTCGGGAAATGTGAGAAAAAAAACCGAACAGAGCGAAAGTCAATTTCGTAATCGTGGAGAATCCAGGAAGCAATTGAAGTTTCCCGTTGAATAAAAGGGATGATAGTTTACTCAATAGAATTCTGAAGTCCAAAAGGACATTTTTTCATTTATTCGACGTTTAAGTTGTGGGGCCAATGAAATAAGTCGAAATTCGGGGGAGTTACAGCTTGCATATGGCATGAGGTTGATGCCACTGATGTCATGAAGGCGATGAAACCAATGAGATGATTGCGATGCCACCAATGCCATCAGGGCGATGCTATGACTGAAACGCCACTGTCCGAAAATCAGCAACGCTACTGATAGCACTTCAGCAGTCCCACTTTATTCTTTTTTCTTGCCCTGAATGTCTTTTTAGTTAAACAACTTAAAAATCTACTACTTTGCACGAATCCGTCCTTCATTTTGTTGTTTTCCAAATCCATTTTGTTTACCGAAACACAAATTTTTCCTACTAAAAAAGTTAGATTGTTTTAGTTCCTTGAGCGGAGGGAGAGTGCTTTAATAAAACTTTTTCTCCCCAATAGTTATTATCGAAACTCAATTTTTCTCTATTCCTTTGTGTTTATTGAAGATTTTAATTTTCACCGAGAAAAATGTTAATAAAAGCGATTTTAATTTGACGAGATTTCTCTTGGAAGATAGGGGAGGAGGAGGGAAATGCAAATGAGGTTTTTTGTTAATAAGGTTTTTTGCATTTTGGGCTAGTCTGGACCCTCTGGGGCGTATATTGGGTCTCATCAAGGAGAACTGTTCCGTTATTCATCCCGACGCCTATTAACATAGGGAGTTCATTTTACGAGGCCACTTGAATATGAAAAGAGCCTTCTTCTCTTCAAGAGAAAAACGATTCTTTTATTTTTAAGACACAAGAAATCTCGGAATAAAATTACCCAGTATCACTCAGTTGGAAATAATTGAAATTTTAATTGAAGACTTCGGGAAACAGGGTGTCCCCAACAGGGAAATTCAGCTGTTTTGTGAATTTTTGTATTGTTTATCAAAAAAGGCTTTCTTCAAAGAAAATCCTTACGTGTTACCTGTCAAAGAAATACATATATCTGTATTTGTCGTTTGGCTTTTCCTTGCCACTTTACTAGCAGGGTGTCCGTTTTCAACATCAGCAAAAAAAGAAAGCTTTTTTGTTTCATTCATAATCTTTCAAGAAAAAAAAAATAGAAGAAAAAAAAAGATCAAAAACACAATATTGGATTGGCCTTTTTTTTGTGAAAGGGAATTGGGTGAAAAAAGATGATTACTCTGGACGTAAATTGTGAAACGGGATGGAAATATGAAAAGCGTTGGGTATGAAAAATCGTATCGGGATCGTGTGAGGGGGTAATATCGGCCTTCGATTACTCAAAATCACCGTAAGTAAAACGAGTAATATCGATTCCGTTTAAAGATTGTTAGTGGAAACGCTTTTTCTATGTGACAGCTGCGGATGAGTGGGAAGGTCAGATGAGAGAAAATGTGGGAAGGACAGGTTGTACAGGGGACGGACAATGGACCTCCCAACATCCGAACAAAAGGAGCCGACAGTTCCCCTCGAAAGATACCGCGTCAAAGAAATCGATCCTCGTTTAACAAACAGCGTAAATAAAACATAATTCACTACTCTCAAATGCGGTCCAAGTTAAAAAGAAGATTTTGATTTTTTCTTTGAATTTTTCAAGGAAGGAAAAACAAGTGGGCGTATAAATTGTGGTCGGAATGGTAAATTTTCAAGTCGCCTATGCCAGAAACGTGTTGGGCGTAAGTGCTAATGTATTCAGAGCCTGAAGAGTGCCCCAAGATCCTCCCCCCACTCCCTAGACATGTCTTCTCCCTTTTATTCCAACACTTTGTCATCCAAGATTATTTCAATTTTGACTTATCCAATTTCCAGGGGGGGAAAAATTTAATCAAGCGTTTAAAATGTCTGATGATTCCTCTTCCAAACATTGCCCGACCTTCCCTGAATAACACTGATGTCTGCCAAAACACTCCTAATTACCCCTAATCTTCCTCCTACTGTACCTAACCTTGTGGGCCTGTTGTTATACTGAAAATGGTTGATCATAAGTCAATAGCAGTCAATAGTTTTTGGGTGTTTGCGAAGGTTGGTGGTGTTTTGCCATTACCTACATAAGTTGTAGTTCAATAATTAGTTGTTATTTCAACTAGAAATAAAGTTATTAGTTCACAAAGTAGTTGACTACTGCCCAACTTTGTCGTCCAGCAGTGAATGTGTTAACGGCGAGAGTCGTCTTCCTATTTTACCCGAGCGTTTTCATTTCAAAAAACTAGATTTTGTCCTCGATGGAAAAGGGACTAAAAGCCACTAAGCCCAATATCCAATATCGTTGCTTGTCCGAATTAATTCGCTTCTACTTTTTTTTCGTGTCGGAATGAAAAACGGGTAGAAATTTTTTTTTATTAACAGAGAGACTACGAATTTAAGACATAGAACAATATATTCAAAACGCGTAAGAGCGGAAGGAATTGGACTTTTGTGGGTCCATTTTTGTTTTATATTGCAGAAGGAAATAGGGGTGACCCAAATTTTTTTCGTTTCTTATACTTGGACGGTTAGAAAATAATTCGAGCTTTTTTCCTCTTTTACAGATGTCTCGTATAATTTCTTAGTTAGGCTAAACCTACACGACATTCCGGTTTGGCGGGTAATATCACTTTCTTTAAAAATTCAACCCAAGTTTTTGAGGTTTGCATCTGTGAGCCGAAATGAAAAGTTGATTTTTCGTTTCAAATTAGAAAATAATTAATTCAACGTATACATTTCACCCTCATCCATAAATGGATATGTTTCCGTATATAGGATTAAAGTCTTAAGGCCCTTTTATGCCGGACGAAGATGTATTGTCTTCGGCCAAGAGGGGCGAAGAAAAAATGGCGATTATTCGCATGAAAGGAGATCAAATTTATTTCTCAAAAATCACTTTTATCTGATACATCAAGTTTTAAATTAAAATGTCAAAATTTTCTCTCCCTCATTGTTTTATAATTGCTTGAAAAAAAGTGGTGTGGGGAATCCATTTTCGAGGTGAATGTGATTTAATTTCTCGGAGGTTGAGAGGGCACGTGAGAGGAGCCGCTTGTCGAGGGACAATGGACCCCCTTCCACTTCTTTTTTATTCTCTTCGAGGTCGTAATATCCAAGAAAACCCTTAAAAAAAGAGAGAGAGAAAAAAAAATCCATTCTTTCTAGTTTCGATTGGAAGGCGATTCTCTAAAGGTAAAGAGCCCCTTCAAAGTTTTTTTTTTCCTTTTGTTCTTGGTCTTTCGATCAAAAATGACAAATGTAAAGGACTCTAGAGAATCAACAAGCAAAAATCACATTTTACTTTAGATTTAAACATGCCCAATCGTTTCAATTACATTTTAATCAAAATTAAAAAAAAATTTTAAACATAAATTAAGCGCATTTAAATGGGAGAAAAAGAAAGAAAATGACATTTAAAATATGAAATCATCAGAATAAAAGCTAGAGGGCGGGAATGCCTTGACGTCATTACAGAGAGAAAACCGAGTACGTCTCATTCACCACTCTAATGAACCCTAGGACCGGGACGAAGGCTTTTCAAATTAAAAGCCATCCTCATTTTCCCAACTAATAAATGAATAGGATCCCTCCTCACGATAATTATTTGTCTTTTTTTTTCTTTATGAAAACCTAGTGCTCGGAAAATTCTGATAACGATTACTCGACGAGGAAATTGTTTATGGTTGATTGCTTGGGGTAGGGTCGAATCTATGATTTCGCTCGAGGGATTTTTGGGTGATTTGAAACCTTCTTCAGGCAGTTTTAATGCAGACTTGTTGCGAAGAAATCAGCCAAAAATTGTGGAGTTTGCTGAATTTTCTACGTTTGTTTTCTCCCAACCTCAACTCTCGACCCCTTCCCCCAACATTTACCCCATCTCTTCCCCCGACCTCATCTCACCATCTTCTTCCTTCCACCTCTCCCCTCAACCCCTTCCTCCTCTATTACCCCCACCACTCCACCCGAATACTCTTTTCCTCAAACCTCCTTCCCCAACTCATCCCACCGTCAACTTCCCCCAAACTTTCCCCCCAACCTCTTCAGACCATCATCTTCATTCAACATGCAGCCTCTACCTCTTTACGACAACATATTTTTGGAAAATAAACTTTTTTTATTTATTTAATATGTAGGTAGTCGTTTTTCATTTATTTTACTGTTACATCTAGATGTAAACAAATGAAGTTTAATTTGAGGTGTGCAGATAAAAACAAATCTCTGTTTAATATAAACTGTATTCTATGGTAGAATCCTTCACTGGGGTAAGGGAATTGCTAATCAGACGCTTGGAATAGAACAGACGTAGATATGCCACCGAAATCCCATTTATACGCTGTCTCCTTAGCCTTGAGGAACAATCAATCCAATTGGGCAAACCCGAGCTTGGTTTCTCTCTGGGAGCTGGATCTCTTTCAATTAAACTCCGTCCCTCTCTCTTAAATAACACTTTTTCCCCTTTAATTGAAGATTAATTTTTAATGAGGATACAAAATTGTAATAATCCCTTTGTCTGGGATTTTTTTTTTACGTCCAGGGCGATAAATCCTTCGCGGGGAGTAATCCCGCGGACCACCGCAACGCCCCATTACTGTTCAAATGATTTATCGTTTAATTTCAAAGGAATTCTCCTTTTCCCTATGAAGATTGTTTGTTTCAAAAAGAAATGGGAAAAACCTATTTAAAATTCCAATTTAATTGACTTCTTTGGTTTGTAGACATTTTAATAAGACGTCGACATTTTTTTTCCTGTAAAGAGGTTGGTTTGTAGTTATTTAACGAATAGGGCAGCCTTTAAGGGTCATTAGGATGAACAGGCGTACACTGGCCCCATATCGATCTTTTATTTTCTTTTCTTATTTCGGTACCTCTTTTCCTTAGTTCTTTTACAAAATCTAATCAAGTATAAAATTAGTTTTCTGGGGTCCTTTGAATTTTTTAGGAGCAAACAATCGCCGGGTTGAAAAGAAAAGCCAACTTTGGAAGTATCAATTCCGTTGAAAAAGGGGGGAAGAGGTTTCCCACAAGGTTATCCGTTATTACTTATCAAGTTATCAGAGTCCCTCATTTCCCCCTCTCTCATCTCCCAGTGTTGAGTGTTCCAGTAATATTACTCCACCCAAATCTTACCCACACTCCCCGTCCCGCGCCCCTCCCTTCCTCCACACACCCCACCCTTCACCAACTCTTCCCCACTGGCTTCCTTAATCCTTACATTCTCCCTCAATTCCTCTACTCGTGGAATACTCCCCCAAAACACCAGAACACCCTCTTCCACCACATATGACATACCACTTCTCTTCCCATACCCTTCGCCACTCTCTTCCTTACATTTTCCTCGATTCCTCCACTCCTGGAGCACTCCCACCTTACGCCCCCTCCCATCACCCACACTCCCACTTCCATCACCCACACTCCCCCTAGTTTCCCACATTCCCCTCTACCATCCCTCATTCCCCCTCCCATCCCCACACTGCCCCTCCCATCACCCACACTCCCTCTCCCATCCAACACCCTTCTCCACTCTCACACCCTCATTAATTTTACCAAGTAAATTGGATTTCCTAAAAAATTTTAATTAAAAAAACCCCGAAAATCGATGCTTTTTTCCCTTTTATATAAAACAATTCATGCCAATAAATAGCCCTCTTTGTGTACACAAACCACCAGCAAATTAAGTTCTTTGAGAGTTGCGAACTAATTGAAAAACAATATTTTATGCAAATATCAGGTATGTTATTAGTTATTACCATTACTTAAATAATGCATTTTATATGCAGTAAAATATACTCCATAATAACGACAAAAAAGCAAAAAATTGTGCCCTTTTCTATTTTCAGACCTTAAAATTGATTTTTAGACCTAAACCCGTCGGCTGGCAGGTAGGATCATTAATCATGTTAGCATTATGACGTCTAATATGGAAATAAACCGCATTTGGGACGTTTTTATTTAAAAATTTAAGGTGAAAAAGCTCTGTTTTTGTGTTTCGTGAAGTAAGGTAATACTTGAGGAAATAAAAGAAGGGGGAAAAAAAGGTAAGGGATGTTTCCGTCTTCCCCTCTTGTTTCTTGCAATTTGTCCCGACGGCCCCCTCCTCCCCCTTCAACGGATCACCTGTGATCAATACGCGTCACTGAAGTTATAATTAAGTCAAGGAGGGGTGACTTTATCGCATTCTTTGGTCACATTGTTTAACGCCTTCGAGACCGTCAATATATTAAAAAAAAATGAGCCCATAAATTATAAGTTTTATAAAATATGCATTCTCATTTGTTAAGTGTCAAAGAGTTATCTATGGTCTTTTAAAAAGATCCTTAATTTCGCCAAATTGGGGGGTGGGAGAGTGGGGAAGTTTGCGGAAGGTGGGGGAAGTGATGAGATGGTGGTGGGGAGGTGTTGGGATAGTGGGGGAAGTTGGAGATGGTGATGAGAGGACCCTGGAGGTGATGTGTACGAGGTAGGGTTACGTGTTGGATGAAGGGGAGTAGGTGAAGAGAGGTCTGAAGAGCCCCGAATTTTAGAGAAATTTTGAGTTACTCTTCCATACCACATCTAAGTCCAACGACTTAGAACACCTAATGTTTAACTTGTACAAAATTATAAGAAAAATCCTTTGTTGATTTTTAACAATAAACAAACCGTTTCGTACCTACAAGCTCCCCGGGAATGCCCGACGTTTATAAATGAGCTCTTAAAGTTTTCCGGGTGCAGCACACACTAGAAACTACTGGGCGCTTTAAGGGTTGGGACCCCATTCAAAGAAAACTTTGGAGGAATTTCCGAGCAAGGGCATTCCTTCGAGTTGAGCACACTTGATATGAGTCTCGCATGCCTTCTATGTAAATTTTAATGTCACCATTCTTATTTATTTAAACATGATTAAGTTAAAAATTGCGAGAAAGCAATTTCTTCTGAAATAGCCTGCCTTTCCTGCTAAAAAACAAGCTCCTTGGATCATGAGACATACCCGTCACGATTTTCAACCATCTCAAACCTTCAGGTTTCAAGCAAATCACGGAAGTGCCCTTTGTGCCCTAAGCAAAGTATCAGAACCGCTTTCTTGATCCAAGACATTTTCAATAACCTTCTAGCTGGGAACACGTCATAAGCTCTAAATACCAAGCTCGTCTAATTCAAACAATTCTAGCTCGAGTTATCTCGTCTATCCATAGTATTATATACTATATTAGTACCTGCGTTGTATTAGGTTTCATAAAGATACATTTTGATCTCCTTATCGTCCTGATGATGAATATAGAGCTTCTTAGCAAAAAGCCTCTGTGAAACCGACCTCAATAGCCTCATTTCCTCCGGAAATCCGCTAAAAGCTGTGTGTATTGTAGTGATCGACGACAAATCGAGGGGTCAAGGTCCACCGTCATTGGGGTGCAAGCCATCAGTCGATAATTGGCATTACGTTATTATAATGTTAAATGAGACTTTGGACCCCCATATGCAAACTTCTAAAGTACATATTATAATTTATGTTTATTTTGCGAACATTCGTGCATTGTCTACGCGGGTGAAATTTGTGATGGGGGGGGGGACGCTGTCAAAAACCCGCGGGTTGCGTGATCGGTACCGACGTTGAAGTTCGCCCTAAATTCATTTTCGTTCGCAAGTTTTAATTACACGTCTGAGATTTATCATATCCATGGCCCCCTGCAGGGATCGATTTTCGAAAGGGAGTTTTCATCATTAATTTAGTCTAGATTGGTCGCAAAGTACGGTAATAAACTCTCCGATATTTTACGGAGTGAGATTCCTGAAAAATGCCCCCTATTAAGCCATTCAGCATCGAATAGTAATGAGTTGATATCTATGTAGCTAATAGGTTTAAAAATTAAAAAGGTCAACAGGGATATGTAGCAAAATAGGTTAAAAGGGGTAAAATATAGCTTGAAAAGGTTATTGAATATCATAGGGTTGATATCTTGCTAATACGTCAACATCTAGCTAAAAGGGGGAACCTTAAAAAGGTTACTAAAACCATGGGTCATTGCTGGTCAATGTAAATAAAGTAGGGCCTTAAGAGCTTGGGGCTAGTAACGAGGCAGCGTTCCGCCGCACACAACAAAAAATGTAGATTAAAGTTGAACACCACGGATCTTCACGAAATTTTTACCATATGCAGGGTAGGGCCTTTGGAGGTTAGGTCGCTACCGCGTTCCCCCCTCCAAAAATAGAGATTTCAGTAGAAAAACACCGATCTTCACCAAATTTTTGTGATAGTTCCCGTTTTAGGGGTTCTACTTTCATAACGACCAGACCTTGAATATAAAAAAAAAATCCCGAATTTTCAAAACGAGAAATAAAGTTCCCTTTTAAAAGGGAAGATGATACCTCAATCCCAAGGGGTGAATTCGCGGGGTAAGGCCTGTGCAAACGTCGAGACATCCCCGACAAAAAAATCAATCCTCCGAACTTTTTTTTTCCCTCTCCCTAGAATTACGACGTTTCGGGTAAAATAAAGAGAAGAAAAACAACGGAATTTTAGGGTGATCGCTTTGAAATTCATTAAAGTTGTAAAGGAAGAAGAGAAGGCGTGGTTCGCTCTAATACCAACCGAAAAGTAAATATGAAGGGCTTAATGCCAACTCTAAGCCAAGAAACTTTTAAGTCTTCTCAAATAGCGACATTTCCGCAGCGCAAGTACGAATTCAAAAGCGAGCGGATCCATCAAAATAATCAAGATTTCTAAAACAATTTCACAATTTTTAAACATCTAAACAATTTTTAAAACATTCATGAAATTGGGCGTTTGTAAATTCGACCAACTTAATTATTTAGCATGTTATCTAATGGTAAATTCGACCAAAAAGTGCTATTCAAAAAATGGTAAATTCGACCTTAAGTTGGAATGAGCTAAATAGTAAATTCGACCAAAAGATAAATCTGTGAAATGGTAAATTCGACCAAAAGATGAATTTATGAAATGGTAAATTCGACAAAAAGATGATTCCGTGAAATAGTAAATTCGACCTAACAGAAGAATCCGGAAAATAGTAAATTCGACCAAATTGTCAAACAAACAAAATATTCACTAATATCTAGTTTAGTGCTAAGATTTTGGGATTAAGACCCTCCTTTGAATTTATTCAAATTTTTCTTCATTTTAACATGGATCTCCAACCAGTAATGAGTGTGTCCGAAAGAGGAAATTCTCTTCTAATTCTCAACGAGTTTAAATTTAATAAGCAAAGGGAGATGGCTTCCGGAGAAGTTAGATGGAGGTAAGCTTTTATTTTTTATTTGATGTGCATACCGGGTATAAGTTTTAAAAATTATCAAAGAGAGATATACCCGAAAATTAATGGAGCTAATGAAAACAAAATTATAAATTTTGATGTTTCAATATACTTAAGAATTCGGTCATTTGGTTTTGAAACATCAAAGGATGGTCGAGTTTACTATAAAATGATATTTCAACAATTGGTCGAGTTTACTAAAATGTTTATTCTAGAATTGGTCGAGTTTACTAAAATGCATATTCCAGAATTGGTCGAGTTTACTAAAATGCCCAAACCAAAAGTCGGTCGAGTTTACTAAAACGTCGAAACCAATAGTAGGTCGAATTTACCAATTTCAAAAAGGTTCAAACTGAAAAAGCAGGTATGCGTTGGTCGAGTTTTCTAGCGCCCCATGAAATTGTGTACATGCCTTTTGAACTATCAAAAGTGAATTTTAGGGTGGTATTCAGAAACGAAAGATTACGAGTGGACCCACAACCTAAAAGGGATACTGCATTTTCTCGATTCCCGGACGGTTCGTACGGTCCATTGTTCTTTTTCTTGGGACCCGGACGGTTCGTACGAATCAGGCGGACGTTTCGTACTGTAGCAGGTATAGACTCAGGTAGCGACTCAGGTAGAGAATTTTTGCGAAGTAGGACAGTTCGTACTATAGCAGGTACAATCTCAGGTAAAAAAATTATTACCTGATCTTGAGTGAATAATTGCTTGAGCTAGGGTTAATAATTAAAAATGCAGTTTTTAGCTTAATTTATATTGGTCTTGACTTATTTAAAGTTATTTCGAACTATTATTTTTACTAAAAAAGAAAAAAAGTGTAAATAAATTGAAAATTGTAGAAATTGTCCTACATTCCTTCTTCTTGTGGTCCACGAATTTTGAAGCCAATTCAAGCATTTCTGACGGCGAAATTTGACCGTTGTCATATTCTATTCTAGTTTTTTCAAGGTGGTCGTAATTTTTATCTTTTAGGTAGATTTCTTTTATCGTTTTTACAGACATCTGTTGGAAGGTGGAGTCGTATTGGAGGCATTTAAAATCCTCCAAAATCCAGCTGATGGGCTTCCCACCTATGAGGAGTGAGGACCACTAATCAATTGTCCACATAATTTTTTTAATATACAAAAACAAAAAATGGCTTATCAGAGTAGATGATTTGACATGGAGCGTGATTCCATCGTACGAAACGTCCGGGTGAGACCGAAGAGATTAACAAAAAAGGGTAATGATGCACCGTACGAACTGTCCGCCCAACGAAAAATTATTGAAAAAAGGTTCGGCTTAGTGACCGTACGAACCGTCCGGGTAAATCGTACGAAACGTCCGCCTTCAGTCGATCCAGGTATGCCATAGTACGAACTGTCCG
The DNA here is from genome assembly GCA_018703685.1 of Orius laevigatus. Taxonomy (NCBI): domain Eukaryota; kingdom Metazoa; phylum Arthropoda; class Insecta; order Hemiptera; family Anthocoridae; genus Orius; species Orius laevigatus. The sequence goes on along the minus strand of JAGWEN010000201.1, from coordinate 15,160 downwards.
TTTACCATTTTCTCAGCTCCCTGTGGTCCGATCGACTTAAAACTTTTAGGGCTTTTTCTGATCATATTAAAAAAGATTTGTGCCAAATTTCAAGTCAATAGGACCACAGGCTGCTGAGAAAACGCAATGTTCCTTTAGGGTTAAGTGTCCACTCTTTTGTCTCTGAATAGGTACCGCTCTTAAAAATAAAAAATCAGGAATGTTGTTTACCTATATATGTAGTAACAATGTGAATCCATCCTAAATCGTTCGTATCGCATTACTGGCAAGGGGTGGAAAAAAAGAAAAAAAAGGAGGCCATTCGAACTCTATCAAGCGAAGGACGTGTTAAAAAGAAATTAAACGCTTCCTAATGGTTTTTCCTATATTCGAGGGGGCGAAAAGAAGAAAATAGAGACGGGAGGTCGATAACGCTTTTAAAATTGAAATTTTTCTAAATTCACCTTAGGTTTTCACACCTTTTAAGGGGATTAGTGACAAGTAAAGCGGAGATTTTTTTTTCTTCTTCATATTTTCACCGCTAATCGTAAAATACGGTCGAAACTTTTAATATGGTTTTTTACGACGTTGCAAAAGTTAATAAAACTTTTTTTTTTTTTTTATAAACATTATGATTTAATATACGGAAAAATTAAGGGGACTCTCGTTTTATTCCGAATGGTTTTAATTGTTATTAGCCAGAAATTAGATAAATTGCGGGAACATAATGCGGTTTTATTAGAAGAGCTCAGACTAATATATCTTCCTAAACGCCAGTCTCACTCTCTGCCCAATACAAGAGAAAAGTGATAAATGAACTTTAATTCACTAAAAATCTATTGAACTTTTTTCCCCCCCAGAAGGGTAAGTCGTTTTTGTTATATTAAAAAATTAACGAGCCGTTAAATACCTCAAAAGATTCCAATCTTGTGTTAAAAGGACAAATTGCCCATTTAGACCGCTCAACTCTCACACTTCATTAACCTATCTGATCGCTGAATCTCATCTGAACTGGACCGTAAACAGCAAACTAATTTTCTCGCTTTTACCTCTTGACCGTTCAAAAACTACACCAAACTTTTAGCGGATTTCCGGAGGAAAGCAGGCTATTGCGGTCGGCCTCACGGCGGCTTTCGGCTTTTTTCTTTGAAATCGTTCGACCCTCAAAATTCGACTACGAAAACGATCGATGAAAATAGAAGGCCATAAATTTAATTTCGCTTTGTGCGGTTATCGATTCGATAAAGGACCGGATTCCTCAAATACCCGGCCGAACTTAATATGAACCAAAAAGTAGATTTTTCATCACTTATTTTATTTTTTGGCCTTAAAAAAGGTTATTTGTCACTCTGCTTGTTATACGTGGATAACAAGATATGCCGGTTTTCTCTTATATTTTTCATCCCTTGATTTTTTTTTCACCCGAGATAATGAATAAGACCCTGAGGACAGTTCATTAGACTAGGAGTATCTTACACCAAAGAAATCCCTCCTCTTTTTTTCTTTGCCGACTGAAAAATGTGAAAAATTCTTTATTCTTTAGTCTACTAACGCGTAGTTAGACACTTTAAGACTAACAGGCCCTTCGAGATTGATATAAGCAATAGCTAGAGCTCGACAGACCAGTCTCTGTCAGGAGACCAGTCAATAAATTGTTCAAAGAGGTCAATATCCAGCTTGAATGGTATCGTCTAGCTTAAAAACCCTTTTATATATCGACCCCGATATCTAGCTCTAAGAGATTAATGTCTATCTCTAGGGTAGGTATTAGGTAGATTTTTTTTAGCTCAAAGGGGTCCGCTAGACAATTCCCCTTATAGCTGGAGGTATTGATACTTTTAGGGCCCCAGCGCACTAGCAAATCGATCGAAGCAACTATCAAGTTGCTAGTGCCCGGGGGCCCTTAAGCTAGACAATACCGCCAAACCTCTATAGCTAGGGTATTGACTATTCGAGCTATATTTTATTGACCCTTTTATATTTGATACTTCCATTTTGCCGGCATGACCCTGTAAAGCAGGGTGAGTGATAATGTGAATATCTAGCTGCAAGGGTCGTTGCTTAAAAGGTCCTCTTCAAGAAGTCAATATAATGCTATTTGCAGTTTTTATGTATTTATTTATTCTGATGATGGGGTATGGGTAGTAATGCTAGTTGAGTAAAAAGTTTTGAACTAAAATATACCTATAAAGGGGTAGAAATTGATGCATTTTGATTTCGGATAAGCTTTTTTTTTCTTTACCCGTTGAATATTTAAATAGATTGAAGTGAGGGAATGCTTTCTCTTTTGACGTGGAACAAGATGTAAATGAAGGGGCTTCTGTTTCGGGTTCGAAAGAGGAGAGACCGCAGACTAGATGGGGGCGAGAGCTGGAACCTGTGCACAACTGGAGAACAACGCGGCCACAAACTGTTAATTGTTAACAAATTCCAGACACTCGGAAAGCCCCTAAAGGGGAGAAAAAATTGTTTTCTAAAACGAAAGAAATAAAGCGTTTTACTCGCAATTGCAGGAGGAATGATAAAGGTCCCCTTTTCAACCTTGGAGACGCAAGTTTTAACATTAATTGCCGCATTCCTGACGACTGTCACACCGGAAAACCTCCTCCCATCCCAAAAGGGGAGAACGACGAATATTTAGTTAGAAACGTGGATTGGTTCTAATGTGAAGTTTGAAGAGGGGAACGAGTGCCAACTTGATAATAGAGGGTGAAAACATTCAACAAATTCTAGCTTTACAGGATCAAAGTTAGATAAAACCACGCGCATTATGTGGCATCAGAAACCCCAATATTCTAGAAGCAAGACGATTTCGTATCCATCCAGGGTTGTCTTTATATTCCTGTGCTTCTATGGGCTTAATTTGATTTAAAAAGCTTAAGAACTATCTTAAAGGGGGGAAGTCACTAAAAAGTCCTCACGGAGTTCGTTTTGATCCGATTTACTCGTGGCATTGTCGTCGAGGGCAACTATCCAATTGAGGACGCGATTAATTTCTCTTCCGGGATCTTGGCTCGTCGGAGACAAAAGGGGGTGGGAGCGACGGAGGTTGATTTAATGCATTTGGAGTTAGTGAATTAGTATTATAACATGGGCGAGGCCCTTATCTTCGAGAGAGCCTCCGAGCCTTCGAATTAACCGACCTCACCGATGCCTGAATAACTTGTCATTTATGAATTAATTGCTAGAATCGAAATTATGCATATCATTAGAATAGCGTCATTTCTTTTAGTGCAGTGCTTCTGATCCTCTTTTACAAGCCGTTAATAACCACAGATAATGAAAAAAACCTACCGTATCAAAGCACCAATGGTTTTATGCAGATTTCACATTTTAGGTCAATACTAGCTACAGCTACAGCAGCTGCTGGTAGCTACAGGTATATCTAGGGTTTTGTCTAGCTTGGAGTGGTCAGAGGGGTATTGCTAACTTTTTATGAACCTCTTTTAAAAGCCTGATAGTAGTAAGAATAACCACTGGTAAGGACGAAACCAACCCATATATGTATATCTAATGTAAAAAATATTATAATTGTAAGAAAATAAAATCTATCTATCTATCTATCAACCTAGATCAAAACATGTTTCCACACAGATTTGACATTATAATTTAAAATTGTATTGTTTTGGAGTATCAAAGGGATGGCCTATCGTAATTTTCATTTCGTCCTCTCATATAATGTATAAAAATTTTCTTCATGGCCCGATAAACAGGTAAACTCGAAAACTGCTTATTTTCACGACAAACAATCTAATTTTCAAATTAATTAAGTTTCTACCTTTAAGTTTTGTTTGCCCGACCGATTGTGTATAGGACGGAGGGGGGGGGGGAGTCGGGCTGGTGATTATCTTTCGCCCTACTCACCCCTCCGTCGATTCCACTCCCGTGTTTCCTCTAATGAGGTTAATGAAGTCAAGATTTGCCTTGTCAGCCCCCCATTCCATCTCGATCATTGTTTGATACGCATTATAAATTCTTAGCTCTATCCTCATTCGTTTGACAATTTCTCTATTATCTCGAAAACCTTAATTAGACGTGTAATTGATCACTTTATATCGAATCGACCTCAATCCGTCAAAAGAGTCAAGTTAAGGGAAATTCGCTCTATAAGAATTTTTTAAAAAAATTATAGGATGGAAAAAATGTTTTTTGTTCAATAAAGTACCGACGACAAACTCGACCAGAGTTTTATTTACTTTCGCCTTACGTATGAATACATTTAAATGCTTTTAGCTCCTTACGTTTCCGGGAAAAAGGCGTTTTTCTCTAAGAATAACCCGCCTTCTTTCTCCCTATTTTTATTCCGGAGAGCCTTCTATTACTCTGATAACCAATATCTTCTCACGAAGCACGATTGGGGAAAAAGTTATAAAAAGCGAGGTTTTTTTCGTTTCCAATTTTCCCTTTACCACTATGTTCACCTCTTCTCTAGTTCGGTGAACTCACTCATTTTTTGACAAGGTTCGTATAAAATGACGGATTCCAGGTGCTCATGTTTTCAAAATTCATGTCTGGACAGGTTTTGTCCCTAAAATATCAAAGATTGGACCGAGCAATTTTTCAATTGGAAGTTACTTCATCCACACCTCTTACATCACCATTAAATACCCAATGCATCCCCCTATAATAATGGTAAATAATAAATAAATCTAGGAACGCGGTAGCGTTCCGCCCCGCCAAGCAAAATCCGTCCGAAAGTTCAAACGGTACCAAGTGTATGTTTACTGGACGTGACGAGATGCGATTTTCGGGTATCTGGATCTCAGCTTCCTGAGGAACGGTTTACTTGAAATTTTATAGAGACCTTCTCTAATACGATAATAGGAAGCCCTGAAAATTTCAAGTCGATCGGTTCACAGGGAGCTGAGATATAGAACTCTGAAAACCCGGTTTTCGGCCTTTACCATGTTTTTCTTCTCCTTCTTCTCCTTATTCAGTTAGCCAGGGCTACAGCCTCTACTTCTGCACCGATCGACTTGAAATTTTACAGGGACCTTCGTTTCAACTTTAGCCAGTGCCTTTTGAAAGATTTAACCCGATAGCTGGTCGCAAAAAACAGTTATGACCAAAAAACTGAAATTTTAGGGCTACTGCGCAACTTTTACTGCGCACTCAAACATCGACCTTGAAAAACTCCTAAACGAGGGCACTCGAAAAACACCTAAACCACCAAAATCACCAAAACCACCCAAACCACCCAAATTACCAAAAACCCCCAAATCACCAAAACCACCCAAATCACCAAAAACACCCAAACCACCCAAATTACCAAAAACACCCAAATCACCCAAATTACCAAAAACCCCCCAAATCACCAAAACCACCCAAATCACCAAAAACACCCAAACCACCCAAATCACCAAAAACACCCAAACCACCCAAATTACCAAAAACGGGTAAACCACCCAAATTACCAAAAACACCCAAATCACCAAAAACACCCAAATCACCAAAAACACCCAAACCACCCAAATCACCAAAAACACCCAAACCACCCAAATGACCAAAAACCCCCAAATCACCCAAAACACCCAAACCACCAAAAACACCCAAATCACCCAAATTACCAAAAACACCCAAATCACCAAAAACACCCAAACCACCCAAATCACCAAAAACACCCAAACCACCCAAATCACCAAAAACACCCAAACCACCCAAATCACCAAAAACACCCAAACCACCCAAATCACCAAAAACACCCAAACCACCTAAACCACCAAAAACACCCAAACCACCCAAATCACCAAAAACACCTAAACCACCCAAATTACCAAAAACACCCAAACCACCCAAATTACCAAAAACACCCAAACCACCCAAATTACCAAAAACACCCAAATCACCAAAAACACCAAACCACCCAAATTACCAAAAACACCCAAACCACCCAAATGACCAAAAACACCCAAATCACAAAAAAAAACACCCAAACCACCCAAATTACCAAAAACACCCAAACCACCCAAATCACCAAAAACACCCAAACCACCCAAATGACCAAAAAACACACCCAAACCACCCAAATCACCAAAAACACCCAAATCACCAAAAACACCCAAATCACCAAAAACACCCAAATCACCAAAAACACCCAAACCACCCAAATTTAAACAAAGATTTAACCCGCTGAAAGATTTAACGCATAGCTGAATCCAAAAAAAATCAATTTCAGGTTGCTTGCAGCCACTTAGGCTTTTAGGTTGCCCATTGATATGGTGACGTAATCAATCAACTTGAAAGTTCAAATTGAAATCGAATTAAAATTTGAGATTATTGCCATAATTATAATGGTTCATCACCGCAAAAACATAAAATTAAGCCCAAGTTTTTAATTTCGAAAAAATTATTTTGTCGATGTTAGTTTGTTTTGTTTACTTTGATAACTATGCAACGTAGGATTAACTGTAAGATTAACTCCTTCCTGGCGAAAAAAAAATTTCATTCCACATGAAATCGTGATTTGAAGAACATCTCTTCGATTTTAAATTTATTTTCTCAGTTAAAAGAAAAAGTTTTTTTATTTTTTTAATTAGCTACGGAAAATATTGTGAGTTGTACATATTAGTGAGGGAACTTGGATGCAGCCTACCTATCGAAAGGCCACCATAAAGATAAGTACACCCTAACTAAAAAGTACACCCCCCCCCCTTGGGACTTAGATATTGATAAGTTAAGATTTTAATTTTATTATTGATTTTATTATTATTATTTTTATTGCACCATAAAAAAACAATCGAGTAGTAAACCATAAATTTATATTAGTTCTCTCTTTCCTCATTTTTTTAGATTTTATTTTATTTATTAATAAATTTTATTTATTTTTTCTTTCAAAAGAAAGGTTTTTTTTAACTAAAATTTTTATTTATTTTTTTCTGCCTCTTTAAAAAAAACTAACCAGTAAAATATCATTTTAAAAAATCTAACTAAAAAATTGAGTAGATAATTAGCTATACTAGGTTAGTTAGATTAAATTAGCTGGGTGGGTAATTAGCTTGTTTAAAAAAAGAAATATATTTGTTTAATAAAAGCTATATAGCTCACTGCAAGTGTTAACATGGTTTCCAAAGAAAGACTAACCCGTAAAAGGAAAAGAGAAAATTACGAAAAAAAAGAAGAAAGGAGTCGTAAAAAACTGAAATCAACTCCAGAAGAAGAACAGTTGAAAAACTCAAAAAAAGAAGAAAATAGAAAAAATTATCTGGTCAATAGTGAGGGTATTAAAAAAAAACAAATTTCGAGGTATAGCTATAACCCAGAGCCGATCAAAACGGTTAGAAAAAAGAAATACGCGGAAAATCCCGATTTAATAAAAGCGGCTAAAAAAAAGAAATATGCGGAAAATCCCGATTTAATAAAAGCGGTTAGAAAAAAGAAATACGCGGAAAATCCCGATGTAATAAAAGCGGCTAGAAAAAAGAAATACGCGGAAAATCCCGACCTCATAAAAGCGGCTAAAAAAAAGAAATACGCGGAAAATCCGGAACCAAAGAAAGCTGCAGAAAAAAACAGATATGCTAAAAATCCGGAGCCAAAGATAATTGCCGAAAAAAGGAAGTACGCTGAAAATTCGGAATCAAGAAAAAAAAGAAGAATGCTTAATTATTATATTGATGCTGAAAAGAATTTAACACGGTTTAGGGCCAGATATCATATTAACATTTGGCGAAGAAGACTTCTGCGCGCAAACAAAAAAACTCAAGTAGACTCGAATAAAAAAATCATCGGTTCAAAAGGTGATATAAGCCGTAGTGTATTTTTAGGTCGTAAAAAAAGCATTTTAACTTTGAACTGGGTTGAAGAAGAAAAATTAAGAAGAAAATTGGCTAGACAAATAAAGAAAAAAATGTATACTGATAAGTCGATAGAAGCTCGATCTATAATTAAATGGTGCTTTTACGCCCATAAATTGATGAAAAAAGACTTCACTAAAACTTTAACAGAGCTTAAAGAAAAATTTGTGCGTATTTTAGAAAATTATGACCAAGATCTCAGTCTAGATGAAAAATTAACGACATTATGCGGGGACTCTTTACACACTAATTACACTGAACCATTTTCTTACGACACTTGTTACAAAGTATTTAATAATAGAGGGAAAAAAATAGCTGTAGATGACAAATTTGGGGTAGCCTTCAATATATTTGATGACGTTACAGTTTCGGGGAAAAAAAAGAAATTTTTTTCATGGAAATGTAATAGTGATATTTGCGATCTTAAAAAAGATCACTTCGTTAATAGAATTAAAAGTATTTACGAATTAGTCTCTAAGGTCAGATTAGTGAACGCCCCTAAGTATTTTATGGATATTAACAAATGTTCTAATTCCAATATTGCTAAAAGTAAAATAAAACATACCCCAAAATGCTTCACTGACGATGGTTGTTTTTCCAGTCTCTTATTTCTCCGAAAAATAGGGCCTCATTTTCCAACAATTCGAAACACTGTCAGATCGTTTTACAAACTTAAAACTAACTCTACAAATCTGGATAAATTAGCCACCGCGTTTAAAACTGAAAACGTTATTTACCTAAAAAAAATCGCTCAGGAAACTGAAAATAATGCAACCTCTTTCAATATAGACACCTTTTCGGAAAAGCAGATCGTTGAATCTGAAATAATCCAGGGTCATTTAAATGCTTTCAGGGCTTTAGAAAAGCGATGTTTGCAATTACCAACCATCCCTTGTTTATCTTGTGAAAAATTATTAACTGTTACTCAAGTCAGCAAAATTTCAAATTTACAAAAACCTATTGAGGGATCGTGGTGGGATATTTTGGTAAAACGTCATCAAGCTAGGCTTAAAAATTCTCATATATGCAAAGGTTGCTTAGAAAAATTACGAAAAAATTTACTCCCTCCTACCTGCCAATTAAATGGCCTCATTTTCGATAAACAGCCGAAAGAAATTTATTGTTTAAATAGTTATGAAAAAATTTTAATTCAAAGAGCGAAAGCTTTTCAGGTTGTCACTAGAATGGAAGCGGTAGGAAGTAAAAAAATCCCAGTTCATTCCAAAATTCAAAAAGTTAAAGGGAGAACTTTTCATTTACCGTTGCCCATTGAAGAGACTTTGAAAAAATTACCTTGTCCAAATGAAGCAATAAATCCCAATCACGAGCTTAACATACTAGTACGTGGAACTGCCACAAAAAATAAGGTTATTTGGGAGTCCATAGTAGACGTAAAAAAAGTGTACGCGGCTTTGTACTGGTTGAAAATGAATAACGAAATCTATAAAGATATTGATCTCCCCGAAGACCCATCCGAATTATTAAATTTCGACCAAAGTACCGCTGTCCATAATTTAAGAAGTAAATCGGTTGTAAAATCTGTAACGGAAACTGGGAAAGGGGCGTTATTAACACAAGTAGAGGCCGATGAATGGGACGACGGGTATCAGCAGTTTACAATACTAGCCTTGCACGAAAAAAGATTAAACGAAACCGCTACAGGGTTATACCAAATGCTTAGAGTACGAGACGAACCTCTCGAGTTTAAAAATAAAAATATTGACGTTCTTTGCTTCCCAGATTTGTTTCCGTTAGGTAAATACGGGCAATTTTATGAACGACATGTGAAATTGACTTCGGCAGAGTTTATAAAAAGTAGATTAATGTCAAAATATCCCCAATTTCGTTTAAATCAGCAGTATTTATTTTATTTATTGCACGATGCAAATATTCGTCAACTCCAACAAGGGATTTTTCATAAACTGAACGTCACTAACATAAAAGACCGACTTACAGCTGATAGTTGCTTAAAAAACCTTTCAGAAGGAAAATTGGAGGGAAACCTGACCACTATTTTTTCAAAGTTACGTAATACCACACAATATTGGGTACGACCAAGAAATGACGTGTCCTGTATGGTGTACCATTATGGACCTGCTACATGGTTCTTGACTATGAGTCCTAGTGAATGGAACTGGGAAGACCTCCGTGATTATCTCGTACTTGTTAATAAAGATGCAGTACCTAAAATTGAGAAGAAGTCAAATAGTGAACTAATAGCATTAGACCCCGTTTCAGTTTCAAGATTTATAGATAATAAATTTCATGCCATGTTAGACTTTATTCTATCTAAAGACAATCCTTTGGGCAAGGTTGTGCATTATTTTTATAGGCGTGAATACCAAGGAAGGGGTTTACAGCACTTTCATCTCCTTTTATGGGTGGAAAACGCTCCGGTTTTAGGGGAATCAAGCAACGAAGAGGTAGCCAAATTTATCTCAAAATATGTTACTTGCGCTTTGCCATTGCCTGGCTTAGCCCCGACGATTTATAACAGGGTCACCAAATATCAAACGCACAATCACAATAATTATTGTTTAAGAAATAAAAAGACTAAAGTAGGGTACCGTAAAGTGTGCCGGTTTGGGTTCCCTCGTCCGATTTCAGATGTATTAGAATTGCGGGATGTAGTCGAAGCTGTCGTTTCTCGGAAAACTTTACAATCCAAGGGCAGGCTCTATGATCTCAAACGTAACGGTCGCGAGCAATATATCAATGATTACAATCCTACCATACTATGTGCCTGGGATGGAAATATGGACATACAGTTCGTGGGAGAAAAGTCCCGAATTTTAAATTGGTATATTACCAAATACACGACTAAAAGTGAAAACAGCCACATAGGTGAAATGTTTGACGATATCAACTCGACCAAATCACTGAGTTCCAGGTTATTCAGCTTAGGCATACGACTTCTGAACAGCAGAGAGTGTGGTGCTCTTGAGGCAAGCGATACTTTGCTAGGAATTCCCTTATATGGTACTGATCCTGATACAACAATAAGGTGGTTAGATGTTAACATGATTCGACGAAAACGTTTATTGCCCCTTGAAAAATTAAAAAGCCTTGACGGGGATTCGACAGACCTGTATTTTGAATCTTGGGTTGACTACTACTATCCGAATCGCCCACAAGAACTTGAAAAAATGTCCCTTTACGATTTTTGTCGCGACTACGATGTGAGAACTAGTCCTTTGAAAAACCCGTTGCGTCAATGCTATAAAATGGGAAATAATAAATACCTGATAGAAAGATTGCGCCCTTATCTTATAAATCACTACAAATTTAGTTTTCATCAAGACCCTGAAAAGTACTTTTATTCGCTACTTTTAATGTTTATGCCCTGGCGCGATACCTCTGAATTAAAAGGTGAATGCAAAACATATTCCGAGGCTTTTGAAAAAAATAAAGTAACTTTAATTGAGGCCGTTAAATATGATAAAAAAATTCGGGAAATTGAAGAAGCTTCTGAACGCGTAAAAGAACTGGTCCAGGAAAAGAAGTTAGAAATCGAACAAGATGTATCAGAAGATGCCGATGGGCCTGAAGCGGGACAAGCGTTTTTAGTTTCTGAAGTAGGGGACGCTATGAGAGACATGAGGATTATCGCTGAAAATAACGAGAATGACCCTAAAATAGAAGACATGGTAGAAGCTCTTAACAGTGATCAGAAACGCGTTTTCGACTTCGTAACTTCTAAGGTCAGTAATCAGTCGGGAAATAGACCCATTTTGAGACATTTTATAAGTGGAGTCGGGGGAACAGGAAAGAGTTTTTTAATTAACACACTAAGAGTCTGGGCTAAAAGTGCGATACGTGGAGGTATTGTGTCCGTCTCTGCACCAACTGGGCTAAGTGCACATAACGTTTCAGGAATGACGATTTACAGACAATTTCAGCTCCCTGTAGAACACGGCCAAACACCAAAATATCGACCTCTCTCAGACGACGCATTGAAAATTATGCGAGATGAGTTGAAAGATGTCGTCCTGTTTATAATAGATGAAATATCTATGGTTTCGAATTTGACCCTTTTGTACATTCACCTTCGTCTCGCTGAGATATTTAGCACTAATGAAATCGACGATGGGTGGTTCGGTAAAAAACATTTAATTCTTTTCGGCGATTTATTACAATTACCGCCAGTACACGAAGACCCGCCTTACCTCATTCTATCACCTGAAAATATTTCTAAATATGTTGGTTCGCTTATGGTAGTAAATTTATGGGCCGAACTTTTTACGTACGATGAATTAGTAATAAATATGCGACAGGCAAATGACAAGAAATATGCTGAAATGTTAGACCGGATTAGAATAGGATTAGTCACAAAAGATGATAACGAAATTTTAAAAAATAGACTGATTCCACTAATAGGTAAAAGCCCAAACGAAAAATTAAAAGAGATCGGAAACTATCTTGACGATTTACCCTTCGATACCGTTTGTTTGTGTGCTACAGGATACCAGTGTGCCCAGTTGAACAACGAAATGCTTTCGCGAATCGAAAACCCTGAAGTTCAATTAGTTGCTAAAGACTCTGTAGATTGCAAGCCTCAGATGAAAAAAAAAGTAAACAAATTACTTCAACAGTATGAATCTGATAGTACGAGAACGGCGGGTATGGAATCGGTTATAAAGATAAAAATAGGTGCTAAAGTTATGCTACGTAGAAATATTGACCTTACAAAAGGATTAGTTAATTCCGCTATTGGCGTCGTAACCGCAGTTAAGAATAGTGTAGATAATCCCAAGACAATTGAAAAAGTTCAAATTAGATTTTCGAGTGGCCTATTGCATGAATTAGAACGAGTGACTTCTAAATTTGAAGTCTTAGATAAATGTTTTGTTTTTCGGGAACAATTTCCTATCAGTGTTAGTTACGGGATCACAATTCATAAAAGTCAAGGTCTAAGTCTTAAGAATGTTGTCATGGATGTTGGGGAATCTGTATTCACAAGTGGGCAAACATACGTAGCGTTGTCCAGAGTCACTTCCGTGGAAGGTCTACATTTGATAAACTTTTGCCCATCGTCAGTAAAGGCGCAACAATCAGCAATAGAAGAGTACAATCGTTTAAGAGGTTCCTTCCGGCCGGATATTCCACTATTTGTTGTCACTAATTTTCCTCCCCAAATGCACTTAAGGGACCGCAAGTGGTGGGCTAAAGAAGCAGACTTGTCGCTAGAAGGTCAAATTGAAAAACCTAGACGTAACAAACCCGTTCGTAAAGCAAAACCGACTGCCACTGTTCCAAACGTAATAGGCTTTTTAAATGAAGATAACGTGTCCTGTTACGCTAATTCGGTTGTCCAGTGTTTATTTTCTTGCGATTCTGTAAAAAATGTTGTAAAGACCAATTCGACCCTGCCATCTCCGCTAAAAACAGCTTTAATGAATTATGAGAGGGGTATTGTAGCAGACACTTTCCAAATAAGGCTTTCGGTTGATGAGCTGTTTAGAGAAATAGAGCAACAAGACGCGATTCAATTTTTAGAATTCTTGTTGTACAAGTATGAAGGCATCAAAAGCTTGTTTAGTTTTACAACAAGGCATATTTCGAATTGCGAAAACTGCAATGAGACATGGTCTAACGAAGAAATGGACTTAGTAATTAGGGTACCCATTAATTCAAACTCCAAAAGCAACCTAACGAATATGATCAATGAGTATTTAGGGCGTTGGGAAACTCACATAGAAGGATTTCAGTGCCAAAATTGTAACGTTGTAGGTCGTGTCCGTCGAAAAAATAATATAACCGCTGCTCCGGAATACCTCATATTGCAATTTCTTTTATTCGATAATGAGCTGAACAAAGTCTCAGGATGTAGGATAAACCAAGTACCTTCGAGTAAATTAAATATTGCCGGAGCCACATATTCCCCAACATCCGCTATATTTCACTATGGTGAAACTATTAACAATGGTCACTACGTTAGCTACTTAAAAAGTGGTACAAAATGGGTATGTGCGAACGATAGCGTTATTAGTGAAAAACGTTGGCCCCAAGGAAGTAAAGATATTTATGTCTTGATTCTTCAAAAAATCTAACAGATAAATAGTTATAACTTATAATTTTAGTATAATACAAAATCCAGAACGTAAAAAATTTGTCGAAAAACGAAGGTACCTACTCTGAAAATCCAGAACGTAAAAAATCTGTCGAAAAACGAAGGTACCTACTCTGAAAATCCGAAGAACGGACACTCTGAAAAAAACGTAAAAAATCTGTCAAGATCCTAAAAAATCCGCCGAACCAAAAAAAACTAAAATGTACTCTGACAATGCTGTGCTATATTAAGCCGCTACTTTTACCCGCCTGCTCTGCTTCAATATGTTATTACCTTCATATATCATTATAAATATAACATAATTACATTTCAATTACAATATGTACAATAGTTCAATTTTCTGGCTCATATTGTACCAGGGCAGACGGGGGGATCGCTGCGTGGCTACCTCCGCGATGGTGATCCTGGATACTGGACAGGACTGTACAGTGAGACCTACTAAGAGGAAAAACATTTTTTTTAAAAATCAATCAATATAACATTTTTATTGCAGCGTTGCTGCTATACCTACCGATAATTTACCAAAAATGTAGGTGAGAATGTACAGTTCTGTCTTGCTAAATGCTACTCAAGTTAGCTTAATTATAGCACAACATGATACTATTCTTGCTTATGGACGTTCCAAGTCAACTACAATTTCAACTACAAAAAGATGTGATATCCGTACAAAAACCCTCCGTGTAAAAAACACCCCGCCTCGCAAAACTCCTTCTTCTTCAGCCGGAAAAAGATATGATATCAACTTTCCCGCCCGCCGATGTGCGAGAGGTCGGTATGATTTAAAGAAAGAGGAGAGATGAAGCGCCCTTGCTCCCATTTTCAAAGCTCCCCTTGGCGGCATCGCGAAATACTTTTTATCAGGGAAATCAGTTACCTCTGCACATAATGCATCTGTAGTAAGTCTTTCAGATTGATCGATAACATAATTCTTAAATTCAATTATCATGGTTTATGCAGGTTTCCTCCACTATTACTTTTTAAATACGATAACACCTGAATAGTGATTACTGAGCAAGGAGATGCTCCTGAGCATTTGCCATCCGTCTCCTAACTTAAGTTACCCAGAACTAACGTTAACGTCTTAACAGAAATTGCACTTACAAAGTTAGTACAAAAAGTGCAAAAGTTACAAATGTACAAAACGTTAGTTGTTCAGCATATGAAACCTTCAAAACCAAAAAAAAAATTCAACTTACTGTTTTCCTCTTCCAATGATGTATTTTCATTCAATAGTTCCACAATCCTAACCAGTAATCACTGATCAAGGTATTTGCATAGCTACCCATCTAATGCACCCTGTAAACAAGTATTTCGCGAT